>JBAMJV010005577.1:37500-218093 GCA_037951105.1 Echinarachnius parma | reverse complement strand
TACAAAAGATATAATTGTTGTTAAAGAGAACCGAAATTTAGCACAAGTGCTAGTCGAGTGTGTACATACATGTCTATAAAGTGGTTATAATCATGCTGTGATTCTGAAGAATGTAGCTCAATGAGTTTAAAACACTTAATTTCTATGCATGCATGTTTCATTTTAAATGTTTTTTTTAATGCTTATCTTTGTTTTGTATAGTATGTATCAATATAAACAGCAAAGACGTACTGGCTAAATTCAGATATTTTATACCACTTTTTTATTCAACATTTAAAGACATCCTAAATGCTTGCAAGCACGAACTTACAAGACACACATATATATGAATACAAATACATACACACATACACCCAGACATTTACACACATACATACATACACATACACATACTCACACAGAGACACATACATACACATACAAACACCAATTCTCAATATGAACATGATATTTCTAAAATTATCATTGAATAAGAAGATGTTTGCTACTTCTTGTCTCCTCAATTGATCACCCCCCCCCCCCTTCCGCTTTCTCTTCATCTACCTCCTACTCCTCATCCTACTCTTTTTCTTCCTAGTCCTCTACCTTCTACTCCTCCTCCTCCTCCTCTTGCTCATTTTCTCCTCCTCCTCCCTCCTCCCTTCTCTTCTTTCCATCTGCCTTCTGCTCCTCTACCTCTTCCTCCTCCCCCTCCTCCTCCTCCCCCTCCTCCTCCTCCCCCCTTCCTCCTCCTTCCCCTCCCTCCTCCTCCCCTCCTCCTCCCCCCCTCCTTGTCCCCCTCCTCCTCCTCCTCCTAAACCCATCCCGTTCTCCAGCCACTTTCATCCTCTGATGCCTGCAGCGTTTCCGCTACAGTTCAATATTACACCTCGAGGCAATCATACAAAATCTGCAAAATTTGACAGCGATTCCCAAGCATCGTGCTGGGTCTAATACAGCGTTAAGAATTTAAAAATGGATGACAGAAGTCACTTTGCCGATTGAGAACATTCCGAAACAGAAGAAATAAAAGACTGCGGATAAAAAGAGAGAATTCAATTTGATTGAGAAAAAATCTGAATGGCACAAGAAATTGAATAATGGGGGGGGGGGGGGGGGGGGGGGGGGGGGGGGGGGGGGATAAGAGTTATTAAATTTTCCAATCGAGAAAATCCAAAAGCATAATACGGATGCTTGAAATAGAGAGAGGAATTCAATTGCCAATTGAGAATTTAATCAATAGCCGGCATAACTGGCCCTCCCTGATTAGTAGGAATCATAGGACTCGATCAAGTTCATCTCAAATATGATTACTTGCTCCAACGGAAATATGACTTTGCTGATTGTTCATTTTCCGTGAAATGATGAAGGAGAGTCTAGAGACTTTGCGGTAGATATATACATGTATGAACCTAATTTTAAGGAGTATGCATATTGGAATAATTCAAACTTTGATGCCGATACACTTATAATACATTCTGACATTCTTGAGTCTTCTATGGCCTTTGATATAGATGCATAATTATTGCATTACATGTATGTAGACGTTACAAGTGAAAAAGTGTGATGAA
Source organism: Echinarachnius parma (assembly GCA_037951105.1). NCBI lineage: Eukaryota > Metazoa > Echinodermata > Echinoidea > Clypeasteroida > Echinarachniidae > Echinarachnius > Echinarachnius parma. The sequence goes on along the minus strand of JBAMJV010005577.1, from coordinate 216,543 downwards.
AGCATTCTTATTATTTGAGAAAGATCAGTTCAGAAAATTGCTATTAAATATTAAAACACCCAGCCAACATGTTCCCTTTCATAAGTATAAAGTTGGGTCAATTTAAATGTGCAATCGAGTCCTGCGAGCATAGCTCATGATTTACTTTTATCTACAAGAACATGTCTCCTTTTCTCTCTTCTGGTTCTGTATATTTGCTGCGCTAATTTTTGTTTCCCTGAAAAATCGCAGCATGAAACGGCAACTGTAGTGTACACTGTACACCAGTACAGGAGGTGCACATGAGTCACGGGGAGCAAAAAATGTTGTTTCGTTGTTCAGACGTCTGTCGAACAGTAGCTCTAAACCTGTCACATGAGAAACAGACATGTAGAACATAAGGTCTACATGCGACGACATGAGTGTTCCGCAAGTGTTACAAACTCACTGATCCAATACCATTATATCGGGATGGGATACATCAAGGCTCCACACTAACTTTTTTTTCTCTTCTGGCCGTTTTGGGCAAGTAAAATTATACATCTATAGTCAAATTTTACTTGCCTGAACAGAAAAATTACTTGCCCGCTTTATACTTGCAGATTAGATTACACGTGACAAATTACATTTTTCTATTGTAGTTGACCAATAATTGACTTACCCGATCAGGCAACCAAACTAGACCATAGAGGAAATTTTACTTGCCCAATGTAAATGTTTTACTTGCCCAAGGCACCAGGGCACGTGCTGTTTTCGAGCCCTGGGCTACACTACAGTAATGTGGTAATTTGCATTTAAAGGAATGTGAACCCTCGTTTCTAGCTGTCTCCCCTCGCATGAGTCCAATGGTCATGTTATTCATTGTGTCTGGGAAATGTTGTCCTCATCGTGTTTTCTATCACCCTTCCACCTTCCCCAATCTGTAAGGTGTATTCCAATAATAGAAGACCAGGGGGTGTTTCACAAAGATCCTAAGTTGAACTTAACTCTAAGTTGGACTTATCTATTATGGAAAGCCATTTGTAGCCTTGGAATACAATATACTCAAAAGCAAAAGAGCAAGAATTTCAGACTTTTCATAAATGTTGCATCAAGAACATGAGATCTCCTTGATAATTGAAAATATTAATGATTTGAATCAATATTCTATGCTTTTTAAAAATGACTTTTACCAAAAGAATTCAAAGAAACTAATGGCTTTCCATACTGTTTAAGTCCAACTTAGAGTTAAGTTCAACTTAGGATCTTTGTGAAACACACCCCTGATATACTAGAATAGCAACAGTGTAGGCAGTGCTAGGTGTCACATGAGTCTGATGAACTCAGTGGCTCACTGTCCTGGCTAAAGCTGAAAGGTTTCATGAATGTAATCAATATATCGGGCGATTAGGGCAATTGCTCCCGAGTTCATGTTTGCAATTTCCCCTTCATCTTTCCCAATCTGCCTTCACAAGATTCCTGTACTGAAATTATGTCTCCGAGAACACAGATCAGCAGCACTATGAACTCATTAACTCCTTTATATCGTAGAGCAGGATGGTAATATAAATTGTACTCATTGTGTTGGGGAAATGTTCCCCCTTATCATGCTTTCTAAATGTATCTCCTCCTCTTCCCTCAATCTGTTAATCTTCAAGACTTTCTTGTATCAATGTATTTAAGAGACCCGATAGTTATAGAGCAGCAACCATGTAGGTTGGTGGCTTAGCGGTTAGAGTCTCCGCCTCATGCACGGGAGGTCCCGGGTTCGAACCCACACCGGGTCATACCAAAGACTTTAAAAATGGTACCTTCTGCCTTCTAGCCAGACACTCTGCATTTATAGAATGGAGAAGGGAAAGTTAATCACACGAGTTACCAGAGGACTAGCCCCCTTCTGTAACTTTCGCTACATTTAGTAGACGTGTGGCCTAGGGCTATTGAAACGGAGATAGGCGCCGCCTTATGTGCCAACATTGGTACAGGAAAGACTTTAACTTTTAACTAACCATGTAGGTGTCATTTGAGTCTGATGAACTCGTAAATAGATTGTTAGAGGGCAATTCCAAGCAAACATTGACATAACCACTGATTTTTCAAATTCGTTGTACCATAACAAATTTGGTATCAAATGAAAGCTAAAAGATTGAACTTTCCAAAAATGTATTTTGTTTTTGAAAAAAAAAATTGTAAACAATTATTTTATTGTTAATATATAGCATAAATTAATTTTCAGTTATTTTCACAAAACATTCAATTAAATATTAAGCATAAAAGAACTGCGAAAAGGAGTTTTCATAAAATTTTATTTCAGTGTTGATAGGATCATTGCTTCAATTTTTCAGATAAATATCAATTTCGTCATTTTCGCTCTTCGTTCCGCTTCAGTGACTGTCTCATTTACAATCATTAATATGTCACGGCGTTACACTAAAAACATATATTTTTAATATTTCTGGAAAAATATGAATGGGAATTAAATAATTTTTTGTTTTCTCTGTATTAGCTTATAGGGCTATAATATGCATGCTGAATAGCAGCATTATCTTTTACCACTTATTAATATAATCAATATCAATTTGGTCACGGCGTTACGTTTTGTGTAACGCCGTGACGCTACCTACTGGATTCCCATTGACATAACACAGTAGACATAATCAAATAGTGTAAGATATTTTTTGTAGGTATGCTTAGGCATTGCTCATGCTATAATTATATGAATAGGGTGAGTTGATAATGTTTCAATCTCAAAGTTACCCGAGTCATGTATGTGTATGGGTTGTATGTCCGTCTGTCTGTATGTGCATCTGTACATCAGTGTTCTTTTTTTTGCAATATCTCAAGAATCGTTGGATGGATTTCGTTCAAACTTTGTACAATCCATGTATTTAGAGGTACGGATTATTGGATATGATTTTGGTCCATGAGGTCAAAGGTCAAAGGTCACATAGATAACAAATATGCAAAAATTATATTATTATCAAGATAGTTTGAGAATCCTTGAAGGATAACATGATAATAATACTGGTATGCGTCCAGTGAAGTATATGACCTGATTAGGGAATGGGGTCATGGGAGGTCATAGGTCAACAGGTCAAAATATTGTTGTTGTTTTTTGTTCTCACAATTAAGTTCCAGAATCAATGTTAGAAAGAGTACTGTAGGTAAAAGACAATTTTCTGAAACTGTTTGGGGCACAGGTCAAAGGTCACTCGGATAATTACCAATTCAAAAACAAACATTTACTAACTCTGAAATCATGTTACATGAAACAAATCACTTGCAAATATGCACTGTGCAGACCAAAAATTAAACATTTGTATGTTATTTTGAGAAACAAGGTCAAAGGTCAGATGTCAAAGGTCTCATATTTCATTGTTACATTTAAGTATGTATTTTGGTTTTAATATTTGATGGTTCCATTAACTAACTTCCGAAATAGATAAGAATTTCAATTATGTCCTAAAAGATTTTTTGATCAATAGAGGGCGCTTTGCTGCAAATTTGTGTCATGCGGATGATCATTTAATAGCATCTTGGTTATATCACCCATTCATCTAGTTCTTTATTGATTCTGGATCACTACATTAAAATTATATCATATTATTCATCTCTTTAATATCTCCCATATATATAACATGTACAATTCAGAGGTCACGGCGTTACAGTCACGGCGTTACAGTGCATAGATACATTTATGATATCATATTTACTATGAGCATTGGATTTTTTCTACATTTTTATTTGGATGTTCTAGCTTGATGTCTAGTACAAAGAATCAATGTGACAAAAGTGCAAAATGTTCCTGTAGTTCACAGAGTTTACTTAGTTTCTTAGCATGTAAGAAACCCATGTCTTTTTGCCGTCACGGCGTTACGGCAGATATTGATATTCATAATTAATCATTTATTGGGAATTTTGGTTTTCTTGCCTATTGTAAATTATTGGTAGGATAGTGGTTACAGATGCATATCAAAAGTTGGTTCTAGATATTTAGATTTTATGAGTTATTTGGACTTTCATTGTGAGAAACACCCTCTGACCGTCACGGCGTTTGCTTGGAATTGCCCTAGAGTGTTATTTATATACCGTATTTGTCGGTGTATTAACCGCTCCGGTGTATTAACCGCACCCCTAAAAAAAAAATTTTTTTTTAAAAAAAAAAAAAAAAAAAAAGTGTGTTTAATACGGTCGTGTATTATCCGCACCCCCTTTTTTTTCTTTTTTTTTTTTGAAAAAAGGTGCGGTTAATACACCAGCAAATACGATATGCAAACAAGTAGCTCCCCCAAAAAACAACAAACAAATTTCCCTGAATCCCCAATCAGTATACCTTCAAGAGATTCCTGTACGAATATGTTTCAGATCCCAGATCTAGGGAACAGTTCAAAGCTCTAGATATATTATACTGTGCAGGTGTCATGTGATTGTGATGAACAGATCGGCGTGCTGCCCTATAGCTGAAAGGTTACATTAATGAAATCAAGAAGTCGAGGAATGTTCTGCCATTCAACATTTTATATACACATATCGTATTTCCTTTTCGGCTCACTTCAAAATTTCTGGCCACGGTACAAATGGGTTTCGAGTTTCAATGTAATTATATTATACTCTCAACTCATGTGCTGCCCTGGAGCGAAATAGTTACATTGAACAAAAACTATTCTACAAATAGGCTCTGGCGCTGGCTCCGGCATGCTGGTTTCACTAGCTCGAAAATGTACAAACTCAATCTCCTTTGGCAGAATGGTAACATAAATGTGGTAGTCAATGTTCCCCTTCTTGGTTCTGTTACCCCTCCCCAATCCGCTTTCAATCCCCATTATGTTTGCGCTTTAAAAAGACACTCAAGAAGGAATGGGTTTTGACATGTTCACATACCAATGAATTTTATATACATTCTCTATTAATATAAATGCAAACTTGCATCCCTAAGGCAAAATGGTAACATTAATGTTGGAGTCATTGTGTGATGGAATGTTCCCCTCTTCTAACTTATGTCACCCCTTTCCCCCTCCCATCCCCTATTTATATGTATCTATTAAATTCAGTTTGCCTTCAACAAGTCTATCAAAAGGTCAATCATATCTGACATATTCACATCATGACATGCCAATGAATTTTAGATTCCTTGCATAAATGCCCTCTTGCTGCCCTAAAGCAGAATGGTAACATTAATGTTGGAGTCACTGTGTTGTGGTATGTTCCCCTCTTCTAACTTTTGCCACCCCATTCCCCCTCCCCTATTTATTATCAAATTCAGTTTGCCTTCAACAAGTCTATCAAAAGGGGAACTGGTTTTAACATGACATGCCAATGAATTTTAGATTCTTTATATAAATGCCCTCTCGCTGCCCTAAAGCAGAATGGTAACATTAATGTTGGAGTCATTGTGTTGCTCAGTACGTTCCCCTTCTTTCAGAATTGTTACCCCTTTCTATATACAAAATATTTTACAAATTACACTAGATGAATGTTTATATTGTTTGTTCGGTTTGTATTAATTATATTGTATGGTATGTTAAGTGGTTTAGCTATGGGGGCATGTGCCCCCCTCCCCCCCCCCCCCCCCCCCACCAAAAAAAATCAAGAGGAAAATCTGTCAAAAATAAAGAAAAAACATTAGCTGTGCCCCCTAAATCATTCACATCCCCCCCCCCCCCCCCCCCCCAATCAGTCCAACCACACCACCCTATGCCATTGGGTATGTTGTAAACCTACATTCATATAATGTACTGCATGTACTGTAGAAATCATGGCTACAGTCAGAGAATAGAAGTGTGCATTTTATCTGCACCACTTGAACTTTGGATGATTCACCGACCAAACAAATCAAGATCAATATTTATAGGGAACTAAACACATTCTTAATATCACACCTAACGGCGTGCGTAGCAACACACATACTAATATCAATCCATGTCCAATGTGATAGCATCAAAATGTTTGTCACGACACCATTACACAAAAGTAATATTTACTGTACGTTGATATTTATCAAAACACACAAGTATTATCTCATTTGCCATCAATTCTTTTATTTTGTTATTCTTTTATTCATACATCAATGTTTGAAAAATGACAAAAGAATAATCACAATCATTTTTTTCTATAAAGAATGATCTCTATAAAAGCAATGGAGACTAGGGTGAGTACACTATAAAATACATTCCAGTAAATATCATTAACAAAATAAACAGTGTTTGTCAAATAAATCTATTGATTTTGTGTTCTTGTTTTTTTCCTTATCTTAGCTAGATCTAGTCTCCTCAAACCAAAGAGAATTTCAAGAAAAATACGCAATCATCTTTCAGTAACGATCAGTCAATGTTTTGATTGATTTTAGTGCCGCTGTATCATTTCATCAAATCATTATTGCTGTTCTGCAACTAAAAAAGGGATTTCACCTCGTTCTATCTGATCTGTCATTCCACCCACCATGACCACCATCCATCGATTTCAGACAGATATTATCAAATCAATATTATTCCCTTTGCGGTGCTATGAATGCCCCCGCCTGGACCCATATCAACGGGCAAATATTCAGAATCCTAATCCTATCTTGTCGACACCAAATATTCCTCTTTTATCGAGAAAAAGCCCCCCAGGACAGAAACCGACTCCACAAACGGGCTTTGGCTCTGGCACGCCGGTTTCGCTGGTTTGGCATTAATAAACTCTTTCACTACCGAACATGCAGAATCACGCAATTTATCAAATGTTACTAGTCCGATTTCTCAACAGTAAATTCTAAATAATTTCTTCGGTACATGAACATGAACTATAAGCAAAACCTGTGTATAGTGACTACCCAAGGGAAACAAGAAAGGTGGCCTCTATGGACAGGTGACCACTACAACTTCACCCAAGGATTACATTTGGAAACGACCAAGCGTGTTCTAAATCTGACCCATGGACTTAATTTGGAATCACAAATACAGCACTGAATATAACTCATAGGCTAAAATAACCCAGGTTTAGATTTATCCCTCTGATGAGATCAAATTAGGGCCAATTTGTATTTAAACGTACAAATTTAGCATGCTGAGGGTTAAATGCTGCAACATTACTCTGGTATTCGAGGGTGTTTGGGTCCAATTTCCACTTGAGTCTGGGCTCTAAGCAAGCTTTTATCCTCTGCCAAGTAGGTAGATTACTCACAAGCAGCTACACTTCTTTTGAGATTCGACTTTCACCGACCAGAACGACTACAATATCCTCAAGTGTAACAAAAAATGTTTAAACAAAATGACCAGAATGCTCATAAATCCACACTTCTACTTCCAGAATTGAACATTTGAATTTGATTTATACTTGTATTCTTGATTCGAGCAATGGATGAGCACTCCCTTGAAGTATGTCATTTACATGTACATCTTACTCCACCTCCTCTATGTATGTGTGACCAAACTGTGAACAAAATACACAGGGACTCTCACGATTTTAACCCCTTAAATGCCTACAAATACCCCGCCCCCCCCCCCCCCCCCAAAAAAAATCTTTTTAAATCTTAGAACGGCCTGCATAAAATTCACTACTTTCAAACTTTGGCTTATTTCATCCCATGATCTCTTGTCCCTGCCTAACTCAAATCATCACATCCTCAATCACTGACGAGGAAGGCTACTGAACCTAATGGGAGACACTGCCTTGCAGAACCACCGACATTGAATAATCACTATCTAGAGCTTTGAAAATATCTGATTTTCATGAAAATCATCTTCTACTACAAGTATGATTTTTTTTTTGATCCCAAATCGATGATACACCAAGTGAGAAACAATATTTAACCAACAAAATAATTTCATTCTCCAAAAAATCATTTAAACGTTGACGTAAAATAACACAATATATATACATACACAGGAAACTAAAGCATAAAACTAGGAAGTAACTCGACCACACATTCAAGTGGACATACATACATGTATGTATCTGGGAGTACTTTCAATTATTTAATTTAGTTGAGTGGCCAGGATAACATCGATTACAGACAACGATCAGTTTCTGTCCTTTTATCTTCTAGCGAGACATAGCGGCAAGTTAAGAAGAGTGGGTGCTCCTAAGGGAATGATCATGATAAATGACAAGCGATAATCACGCTCAAAGCCACTCCACTACATCAGACTGGAAGCCCCTAATCAATTCATGGTTCAGCGGGAAGATACTGTTCGCGTTCTAAGGGTTAGGGTTAGAAAGGAAAAGAAAGATACCAGTGTACACTTTCCCCCATATATCTGAAGTTAAAACTTCAGAGTGGCATAACAGTAAGGGCACATGTAAGGGAGAGAGGGAGGAAGTAACTGTATGATTGGCGGGCTGCTGCCCCCCCCCCCCCCCCCCCCCCCCCCCGCCTTCATATCCTTACTCTGCCTAGTGAATTAAATACAAAAGGAAAGGACAATTGCATTCAAGGGGCTATTCCTGAAGCCTGTTTGCCTCAAAAATATCACTGATCACAAAAATATCACCATTTTTTTTTTGGCACTACACGTACTTGTAGGTGCCCATCTTACTTTGCGCCCTAACCCCCCCCCCTCCCCACCCCTTCCCCACCCACCTGATTTAAGTGCTCACCTTCTGTGTATAGGTTGACCCTAGCTACATATTGGTTGCTACCCCCACCCCTCCTTTTAAATAAAAGTATCACACAACTTAATTTTCACAAACAAATTATCACACCTGCCTAAAACATCACTATGAAAACTGTGCCATGTTTATCTTGGCATAAATCTTATCATGCATGTCCCCTGGGTTTCCCCCCCCCCCCCCCCTCCCAATTTCGCCCTCATCTTCTGTACAGGTTGACCCTAGCTATGCCATTATGGCACTGTATCTTCACTAGCCTCTAGAGTAGAAAATAAGAAGATGTTTGTACTTTTCAATTTTCATTGCAGGTATCAATCAAGTTGATTACACATTGCACATGTATCCCAACTCATCAAGTTGATTGCAAAACACACATCTTATCTTATCATCATTCTTCATTCCATCACATTCAAGAGCCTCATGTATGTTCATGTACATAGAATGTTGTTTCTAAATTTGAACAACTAGCTGTTATAACACTAACAACTACAGAAGCGAGACCATCTAATCCTAATTTGTCACATTAATTGCAAAGCACACATTTTCCTACTTAATCATTCTTCATTCCATCCCATAATAAAGAGCTACATTTGTATGTACATAAAGAATTTGGTTTCTATTATTGAACTTTCAGCTGACCTAAACTATCATTCAACTTGATGCATCCTGACCAATCCTAACTTGTTATTTAATTACAAAACACACAATCTAACCTCATCATTCTTCATTATATCACCCTCAAGAGCTACATGTAGTACAAATTGTACATAGAATTGAATAATCAGCTGTTATAAAATAAACACTGGAATTGAGAAATAGTGCATGGACTTCAGAGAAGACCATCATCTATTTTTAATACACGACCATCTACTCCTAACTAATGATGTTGATTTAAAAGCACATCCTACTTCATCATTGTTCATCCATCACATTAACATACAGTTTTGAGAGTTGGGTACATGGAATTGTTTGTAATTTGTTTTTTTTTTACTTTCAGCTGCTATAAGATAAACACTGGAATGAAGCTTGCATGGACATAAAAATAGACTATCATCTAGATATATTTCAAGACCATCTAATCCTAATTTAGGAGCCTTGTAGAAAGCAAATATATATGGGCAATTCCAAGCAAACATTGACATAACCACTGATTTTTCAAATTCGTTGTACCATAACAAATTTGGTATCAAATGAAAGCTAAAAGATTGAACTTTCCAAAAATGTATTTTGTTTTTGAAAAAAAAAATTGTAAACTATTATTTTATTGTTAATAGCATAAATTAATTTTCAGTTATTTTCACAAAACATTCAATTAAATATTAAGCATAAAAGAACTGCGAAAAGGAGTTTTCATAAAATTTTATTTCAGTGTTGATAGGATCATTGCTTATATTTTTCAGATAAATATCAATTTCGTCATTTTCGCTCTTCGTTCCGCTTCAGTGACTGTCTCATTTACAATCATTAATATGTCACGGCGTTACACTAAAAACAGATATTTTTAATATTTCTGGAAAAATATGAATGGGAATGAAATAATTTTTTGTTTTCTCTGTATTAGCCCATAGGGCTATAATATGCATGCTGAATAGCAGCATTATCTTTTACCACTTATTAATATAATCAATATCAATTTGGTCACGGCGTTACGTTTTGTGTAACACCGTGACGCTACCTACTGGATTCCCATTGACATAACACAGTAGACATAATCAAATAGTGTAAGATATTTGTTGTAGGTATGCTTGGGCATTGCTCATGCTATAATTATATGAATAGGGTCAGTTGATAATGTTTCCATCTCAAAGTTACCCGAGTCATGTATGTGTATGGGTTGTATGTCCGTCTGTCTGTATGTGCATCTGTACATCAGTGTTCTTTTTTTTGCAATATCTCAAGAATCGTTTGATGGATTTCGTTCAAACTTTGTACAATCCATGTATTTAGAAGTATGGATTATTGGATATGATTTTGGTCCATGAGGTCAAAGGTCAAAGGTCACATAGCTAACAAATGTGCAAAAATTATATTATTATCAAGATAGTTTGAGAATCCTTGAAGGATAACATGATAATAATACTGGTATGCGTCCAGTGAAGTATATGACCTGATTAGGGAATGGGGTCATGGGAGGTCATAGGTCAACAGGTCAAAATATTGTTGTTGTTTTTTGTTCTCACAATTAAGTTCCAGAATCAATGTTAGAAAGAGTACTGTAGGTAAAAGACAATTTTCTGAAACTGTTTGGGGCACAGGTCAAAGGTCACTCGGATAATTACCAATTCAAAAACAAACATTTACTAACTCTGAAATCATGTTACATGAAACAAATCACTTGCAAATATGCACTGTGCAGACCAAAAATTAAACATTTGTATGTTATTTTGAGAAACAAGGTCAAAGGTCAGATGTCAAAGGTCTCATATTTCATTGTTACATTTAAGTATGTATTTTGGTTTTAATATTTGATGGTTCCATTAACTAACTTCTGAAATAAATAAGAATTTCAATTATGTCCTAAAAGATTTTTTGATCAATAGAGGGCGCTGTGCTGCAAATTTGTGTCATGCGGATGATCATTTAATAGCATCTTGGTTATATCACCCATTCATCTAGTTCTTTATTGATTCTGGATCACTACATTAAAATTATATCATATTATTCATCTCTTTAATATCTCCCATATATATAACATGTACAATTCAGAGGTCACGGTGTTACAGTCACGGCGTTACAGTGCATAGATACATTTATGATATCATATTTACTATGAGCATTGGATTTTTTCTACATTTTTATTTGGATGTTCTAGCTTGATGTCTAGTACAAAGAATCAATGTGACAAAAGTGCAAAATGTTCCTGTAGTTCACAGAGTTTACTTAGTTTCTTAGCATGTAAGAAACCCATGTCTTTTCGCCGTCACGGTGTTACGGCAGATATTGATATTCATAATTAATAATTTATTGGGAATTTTGGTTTTCTTGCCTATTGTAAATTATTGGTAGGATAGTGGTTACAGATGCATATCAAAAGTTGGTTCTAGATATTTAGATTTTATGAGTTATTTGGACTTTCATTGTGAGAAACACCCTCTGACCGTCACGGCGTTTGCTTGGAATTGCCCATATCTCTTTTTATTTGTGATAAATTTCCCCCTAATTATAAATAATTATTACCTGAAAATTTTGCATCACATAGAAAAGGTTGAATGATATCAACAGAACTCCATTTAACCCCTTGACCACGGGAACCGAGTGGGTTGTGTACAAAGTCTATGGGGATTTCATAAACTCGTAGTGAACGGGTTAATAAAAACAAAATTGACTGAATGCCTTTCCTACGATCTGATATCATATTTCTGTTTACACTCTGTCCTGAATCACAGGAAAGATCTTAATAGCTTTTATTTTTCTTTCAAATTAAAAATTAAAATTTCCTCTATAGGCATTTGATCCAGTCAACTCTTCATAACAGCCTGAATGAGGCACACCACTTAATAATCTCACACCTTTCCTACATACATATTTGAAGAGGAGCGAAACTAAAAGCATGTAATGATAATGATCATGCATACTGCAGGTGAGCGCAAGCAGGGTGTTAGTCAATGTTTTGCTAAATTGGGTTATACAAATACATGCATACCATCCATCTTGTACTGTAGGTCAGAGCCCTCTCTTTGTGATGCCAAGTTTTCAGATAAGAATTAAATGATATACAGTAAAAACCTGTGTACAGTGACCACACAAGGGAAACAAGAAAAGTGGCCACTGCAGACAGGTGACCTCCAAAAGGCAGGTTCCACAACACCGTTATCCTCTGCAGAGGAACACTTTTGGTGGCCACTATCTATAGGCAGGTTGGCTGCTATAGACAGGTGGCCACTAAGACAGGTTGGACTGTATCATCTGATTGGGGGAATATTTATCCCCAAAAATGTTTACATGGCTCCCAGACTTAAAATGTGAATATCTCCACATACCAGAAAGTGACTTAGCACCCTTCTCGTACTCAACCGACGACGTCTTGACAAATTCAGAAGCTGATTAAAGTCACTAGCCTACTCCTTCTTTACCCATGGATGATGCCCGGGGAGGTCTGGTGAGAGTACTGTGGATGGGGAAAACGCTGAGGTAAGGATGAGTTCAAGTAGATATAATGAGATGCTAATTTTATTGGCCGAGATGCTCGAGTTACTCTCTGAGGTTTGCCTCTCCGCTGCCCCGACTATGAAAGGAAATTTGTGTAAAATATAACATGGACTACAATATGGTGGTATACAACTTTTCTTGATTGCAGGTATATTTATGGGCCATTCTTTGAAAAGTGAAACTTTTTTGGAAAAAATAAAGTTTGTTTTTTTCTGTTGTTTTATTCCATTATTGGAAAGATCAATATCTAAGGTTTGATAAAATATATGTTTTATACTAAATATTGAAAATTCATTACTCATTTGCATAAATTTGCATAATTCAATATTTTAAAAAAAATCATAACTCCAAAAATAATCAAGCTAGCTCATTCCTCTTACTCTCCTGTACATGTTGATACCAATTTTGTGACAATTGAACTTCATGTTACTATCTAAACCTAATATTTGTAAAAATCCCATTTCCATTCACATTGTACAGTATGTCACACACATGACCCAGACATCCCCATACACTAACATACATTAAAAAACAATTGTTTGAGTTTATTAATTTTTTGTACCATTTTCTTAATTACAGATATATATCTGTTGTCTGATAATACTAATATGAACATTTGAGCTTTTCATATCTCACAGGATTTTCAAAGTGAAATTGAGTTTTAAAAAGTTTCTTCAAAAATGCTCCCGTGCAAAGTCACACACGTGACCGATGCCATTTGACCTCTGTCCTTGGGTAACATAATCCTAATAAAATCTTTTGTGAATGGCCCAAATAATCATATTTGTATTAATTAGTGAATAAAGAGTTTATTTGATAAGTAACAATTGAGGATTTGTAAATCATGAATAAAAGTAATTTTTTTTTTGTAGATAACAAAAATCATATCCAATGTGATGGATTTCAAGTGATGAAATACGTACTATTAAATAAGGAGTCACTCTTATAAACTGCATTCATGATTTTTTTTTAAAGGTCACTATATTTTACTGAATTAAATAAGTTCTAACTGTAATAATTTAACATTTAACAAATTTCATTCCATCAAGTGATAGTCATCATTTTTAAGACAAACTGCCTTTCATACCAACCGTGCAATGACAAATGCCGTCTTCCCATCAAATCAACATTTGAGATGGAAAAAAAAAAACGGGTTGACCAAGATTTTTCCACAATTCCAGTACTGAATTTAGTATAAAACGGGCATACTGCATTTACATGTATTTATAGGCTATCCAAGTCAATGCACGGAGTGGCTAATGGTCATGAATAGTTCTTTTATTCAGTGAACTTTCTGAATTACATTATGATGCAAAATGCCATCTTTTTACAAATACGCATTTTGGACAGAAGAAACAGGTCAACATTTTTTTTTTTTAATGCTTCCAACATTGTAAATCGGTATGAAATGGGAGTACTGCAGGCCGCCCAAGTCAAATGCACTGAATGGCTAATGGCCCATGTACAGTTCAAACTTACTTTTAGTGAAACGTTCTGAATTCCATTACAATGTCAAAGGCAATCATCCCACAAAATGAGCATTTTGGACAGAATAAACAGGTCAAGCTTTATCTACAATCCAGTGACGACTACCTACAAATCAGTATAAAACAGGAATACTTCATATGCGGGTCATCGGCCAAGTCAATGCACTGAATGACCAATGCCCATGTACCGTACAGTTAAATCGTATTCAGTGAACTTTCTGAATTCCATTACAATGTCAAATACCATCCCCCCACAAATTGAGCATATCAGATGGACGGAATAAACGGGTCAAGATTTATCCACAATCCAGTGTTGAATGCCTAAAATCAGTATTAAACATGAATACTGCATTTGCAGGTCATCCGAAGTCAATGCACCGAATATCCAATGTCCATGGATGTACATATTTTACAGTACAAAGCTTTCTGAATTTTATTACAATTTACAAAATTCATGAATTATATGAAAGGCTGCAGAGATTTTTCACAATTTCAGTACAAAAAAGAAAAAAGAAAAAGTTTGAAAGATTCATGGGAATATTCTGAAATTAAATTTCCATTAGATTTCAATTTACGGGCACAATAATAATAATATGCATACAATGCGAGTTTCTCATAGACGGCTTTTGAATTCATCAAAAATATGTACAAGATTTTCCCAGCTTGTTTGTTGGATGTAACTTTGCTGGAATCTATTTTAGATGAAGCGTCCATAATTTGAATTGAATGACAAAACGGAATATACAAATGTTAATGGAGTGGCGCATCAATGGCATTCAATGCAAGGAATTCATAATGTCTAGGAGAAAAAAAAGGATGAACCTGACTCGTTATTCAAATGAACTATTGGGTGTCTGAGTCGTAACGCTAGAGGCCTCAAGCGCCCGCCATTCATGCAAACTCCAAATATGTTTTATTGAATCAATTGACCCAAATGCTTGAAATCGGCAGTGGTATTTAATATTTATGCAGTCTCCCATCAAGTTAAAGTCTGGGTGGAAGAAATAAATCACGGTGCATATATCAATCTTTGTTATCAATGACAACGAAAGGTCATCTTTTGTACCAAAAGTCACAGCCCTTGACATTTTTAGGTGCTACTTTTATTCCCTTTTAATAATATATACAAGTACGAACTTGCAGTATTAACTGCTCTACAAGATGTATTTATATGATGATCAGTTCAAATAGACGTCAACGACTTCAAATTTGAATGTAACATGTATTCATAACATCTAACATAAATTATGACCAGATCTGTTCAAATAGATGTCAACCACTTCAAATTTGAATGTAACATGTATTCATAACATCTAACATAAATTATGACCAGATCTGGAAAAAAAATAAGGCTTTAGTCAGCAACTCATGTTTTGCAGAAATTGGCTTTTTTATATTCTTTATAGTACTGTTGTTTACCAGCTTCTTTGAATTATGTTACTCATGTCTACATATCTGAACCAACAGTATAACAGTAATTTACCAAGGAGGTACATGTATTAGAAAGGCTTTTACCTCCTTGGTAATACAGATATTCTCCATTAATACTGGTCTAGGTTTCCAATTCACATGTCTGCAAATTCAATCTGCATCATATTTCTGTTGATTCTCTCTCTGTATTTTCATTTTTATTCACTTCATAACAGACAGTGAGACGGACAGACAGGATAGACTAGAGGGTGGCTTGAGGCAAATAACTTATCTTTGTTTCATCTCTGTCTGCAAATTCAGTTTGCATCATCCATACTTCTGTCTGTGTATCATTGTTTTTTCCCCAAGAAATTTCACTCAATATCAGACAGGATAGAAGATAGCGTGCTGAGTTATCACTATCTTTGCTACTCTAGCTGCACCATCACCAATAAAAAAAAAAATTGTAAAAGATCTTGTGTTTCAATTCAATCTGCCCCTTCACCTTTCTGGGCATACGGTATCTGCATCAGTCACTTATCGCTTATAACTTTCATTTCCTATCTCGACGTCATATACTGCACGCGTATGTTTACATACATACATGTGCATGTACAATGTGCAGAATATTGCAAAGTGAAGACACAAGCTCGAATGTTAATAAAGAGCAGTGGACAAAATTACACGGGGCTCAGGGCGACTACATGTAAGCCCTCCCACCCCCCCCCCCCCCCTCCCCCTCCCCCTCCCCCCGAAATGGCAAAAAGAGCCCTGAAAATCATAAAGAGAGCCATCATTCCCAATACAGAGTTCAATGCATCTAGGCATAGCAAATTTCAAAACTTTTGTTTTAAAATGAGGCGGGCTTGAAAGGTAGCCCCCAAAATAACATTTTATTTTCCTAAACCCTTTCAACGAGGTAAGTTGAAACTAATTTTGAATACATGCAAAAGTACTAATTATAATGATTGAGCAATAAAAAGGGAATGTTGTATTTTCGGTTTAGAGGTAGCTCAGGAGTCCATGGAAGATTAAATTGTGAAAAAATGGCTTAATAGCCATCTTTTTCTTTTACTTGAGGAACATTAGTACAGAAATATTAAAATCATTAAAAACACAATTGTATCATTATTTCAATCTTCATAAGAATTTATAAAATTATGCTATCGATTTAAGTATTTCATATCTGTCATTCTGTGTCAACATTCACACATTCATCATATAATTTATAAAATCTCTTATAAAAAACAAGTTTTCACCATCAACTTGATAAGCAGACACCAAGCAGCCAGCCAACAGCATCATTGCCGTTCCTCGGCTCTCCCCAATTCATCCATAAGGAAGCAAGACCCTTCATAAGAATTTCTAAAATTGTGTCACTGATATTAACTTATAAGTATCACTTTTATAAGTATTTCACCTGGGCTACAATCTATTTCAACATTCACACCTTCATCATGTAATTTCTACCCAATAAATTTCACCATCATCTTGTTTGCTGTCAACAGCATCTTCATTGTTCAAGAGTACCTCCCGGCCCTCCCCACATCATTAATAGGAGATCTTACCTTCCATATTAAGAATTTCCGAAATGATGCCATTGATTTATAAAGTACTTCACCTCTGCTGTATTCTCTTTCACCATTCACACCTTCATTGATCATGTAATGCGTTCATCATCATTTTGATAAAGTGACGCCAAGCTGTCAACAGCATCTTCGTTGTTCCCGAGTTCCTCCTCCGACCCTCCCCGCATCATTAGAGAGGCAGGGGCTCGCATCCATCCCAGGCATGCAAGGTATCCAACCACCAGCAGGTTTTGCCATTTTAGAGACTGCTAGTCGCTAGATGACTTTAAAGGAATCTAGTAACTTTGTTGACATGTGCAGAAAATGATGAAGGGTTGATAAAATGTGTATTTCTGTGATCTAATAGACATATGTATGTCCATGTGTGAAGATTTTAGCAACATACCACACAAAAGGGCATGTTTGGTGGGTTTCTTTGCAGTCTACCTAGATCTTGGTAAACTAAATATATACATGTACTACCAAGATATATCCATCTGAAGTTTCCGTTTCAATTCCTAGAAAATCCTATTTTTCTTCACTCATTTTCAATAAAAACGTTTTATCTATAAATTGTGTACACATGTATGGTCAATCCAGCTATTTTCTACTTAATGAATTATGTTACTAAAAATGAAGTATGCATGATAATTTTTTATCATGACAATGACAGAAAGAAAATGAAAGGAATTGGCTGGGATGTATTTGTTTCCTTAATTGTCACATGCAGACTATATTGTATGGCTTCGAGGAGCCTAACAGTGTACATACAAAACTGAAAGTACTCCATAAAAGTATGTTGGAACATTAATTTGAGCATAAATTAGACATCTCCTTTCGGCTTTTGAGTGGTAATTAAAACTTGCTATATATTATATGCACCATGCCTCAATAACAGACCTCTGAGCATAACATTTGCAAACACGCGTTGGAATTATGACAATCAACATACTCGTATACACAGAGGTAACTGTCTATCCTGCATTGACATTTGCTGTCTGCGCATCTTTCTTTTTTTCACTGCCAAATAAATACACTTCTATTCAAACTAAAAACGATCAAATGACACTAATACCTGTTTTTATTAATAGAGCTGGGCCCCGTTGCAGAAAGAGATACAATCGATTGTAAGTTACGATTGATCGTAAGTCAGAAAATGTACGCGTTTCAACCAATCAGATTTCCGCATCTAGAACACGTGATCTGACTTACGATTAATTGCAACTTACAATCGATTGTATCTCTTTCTGCAATGGGGCCCAGATGTCATAAAACTTGGATGATAACATTATATCATCCACTGGAATGGCAGAAGTTCTACAAACAACAATTAAAGAGAGTTTTGATTAGAGTGTCATAAAACTTGAATTATTGCAAAATGATCTCATCCCGCTGAATGCCAAAATAGAGCTGAAAATAAGACTGTTCGGTCCAACAATAATAAGCTATGGGCTACAAAATTGTAAATAATGCCAAGTTTTACTTGCCACCTTGGCACAAAATATAACATATTTCAATTTGTATATGTTTTGGATCACTCTAGATATGGCCACAAAGTCCTGTCTCTATTTGCCCTACTGAGCTACCAGGCAAAAAAAAAAGGTAAAATGACTAGTCATTTATTTGATCAGAAAACTATGAAACTGGATTTAACAATAACATGCAATAACGATGAATATATGCAACGCTCGAAATTAGCACAGGCCCGATGGCCCGGGGCCACTAAAAATTGCTGTCGGACCAGTAAAAAAATCATTTTACCAATGTTTGTTGGCCCGATCGGGCCACCAAATGTTGAAACCATTGTGCAGACAATCAAGTGAATTATTTGCAAATTTGTTACCTCACAAACAACGCTTGATTTGTGATTCAAAAAGAGAAGAGAGAGCGATCGTAAATCAATGAAATCGCGCAAAGCCCATGCAAAATAAAAAGACGCAACTCTCTCTAGCTCTCTCTCCCCCTCTCTCTTCCCCCATCTCAGCCCTTATTAAAATTATGCATGTTGTTTGTGTTGTCAGCAATCCCTCTTGCACGCTCGCGATAGTTTTTGTGTGCAATTTTTTTCTGCAAGATCGGGGTTATAATTCTTTTTTCAGACCATAATAATAGTCCATTTTTACAGATATTATGAAGGAATCATCATAAAGAGGTATGAATGTTGTGCTTACTCATCTAATATTGTCTTGACAAATTGATAATGCTTGCCAATTATGAATTAGTTTGCCGATTTTTAAAGCCCAGTCCCATACATGTGTTTTTTGGTTAGTGATATGAAGTTTCAAAAGTTGACAAAAACGAACATGGAAACTCCCTTGATTTCATAATTTGGTGTCTCCAAGATGAGAATGAACTGATTCAATGTTGGGTTTCATTTCTGCAGTTATAGATTGTGATTTTAAGTATGACATTTTCAATAATTCACCTAATAATGACTAAGATTCAACTCTGTCTCTAGTCTCTAGACAAACTTCATTAAACTAGTCATTTAACTTTTGTTCTTCTTTATTTATTCGGGCCAGCAGATTCTGGTTTCGGGCCACCAAAATTTGAAAAATACTATTTTTACTGGCCCGACCGGGCCACCAGCAAAAAAAGTTAATTTCGAGCGTTGATATATGGGTTTACATGTTGTAGATATATTCATCTTGACAGTTTGGGTATCAACATACATTACAATAAATTTTCTCGAGTTTACAGCAGAACATAAATCTTGAAACAAATGTCCAAACACCAGAGACATCTATATTCTATCAATTTCAGAATAAGATAAATCTTAGGACAACTGACGAAGAAAGGAGATAGCAGAGCTTGTACGCACTACAAAAACATGTTTTCCCCTACTTGGGGGAGATCTATGCACTCGTAAAATTGCTATCAACAAAGCAAGATAGCAAAACATACATGTATGTGGAGGAAGATACAAACAAACGATGTTACTTTCCAATCAAGTAGCAGTTGTCATTGTAAATGTCTCAGGTCTGCAAAAAAGGATTTGTATACATAATGAAAAGTTCAAATCGGTCAAACCACCTCAGATGTACTTAGATCATCAGATGCATGCCCCCACCCCAATTAAATAAACAATAAGAAAGGTAAGGGGGAAAATCAGTTTAAAATATGAAGAGTGTGCCCTCTCCCCTTGACATGCACGCCCCCCCCCCCCACCCCCCTCCCCCCCCCCCCCCCCATCACAAGTCCAACCACGCTATGCTATGTTTAAATTTGCCACTTTAAGATCACGCAAGCTTTTGTTTTCATACCTTGCTTGTGAGATAGGAGATTGACTCCCGATATCAACCAATACTCTACTAACCTTAAATTTCTGATAATTCTATAAAGACTATAAAAAAGACTATAAAATAGGAATATTAAACACTCACATCACGATCAAATTATGTATGCATTTTATTAAATGACATCTAGGTGTAATCATGTAATGCCTGATTTCAGAACATTCACATGATTTGCGTCTGCTCATTCATGGATGAAATCACCTTTTCAACCTTTCACCATTCAACATTCCATTCTTTTCAAATCCATTCAAATCCACTGTAAATAACACAATGTCAAGGTTTGTATTCTTCTTTTTTTTTCAGAGGTATTCATCATCAAAATTTACTGCTTACTTATGGCAGGTCTGTCAGCCAATATTGATGCAAAATAAGCATTTATATAAAAAGAGAGAAGAAATACCCAGCTGTGCTCTTCAAATTTCTGTATATTTTGTTCACTGTAAACTGGAATGCAGCAGTCAGCAGACCAATTTATAAAAAATATTTGCCAATTTCCAGTATTTCTTTCACTCTGTCATTACAGATGTTTACAGTACAATGGGAAGAATACAAATCGAGGATTGATTTATGGCTCCGGTTCTTGAGAATTTGTTCACATTTCCCCATTTCCCCAGTTGATAAATGGCTGTTTGACTGTTTCTCTTCATTCTTCTAGTCATCAAGAAGGGTATTGGAAGTTCAAGCATAAACAAAACAGGGAAAAGAGTTTGTAATTTCAACTAAACCATAATAAACTACTCTTCAAGGAGGAAAAACTTTACACAAACCACATTTTTTTCTCCAATTGATACCAGCTTTTGATGAATGGTGATGAATAAATCTTGCCCAGCCTCACTCATGGGCTGATTTGTTTTATACGCTCAGGACTGATATCATCCTAAAATGTTGAAAAGAACCTCCTAAAATGTTGAAAAGAACCTCCCAAAATTGTAAAAGAGCCCCTGAAAATTTGAAATGATATGGAGTTCATGAAGAATAAATTTCACAGTGCTATTCTCACTGAAATGAAATGGCTGAAAAATAGCAGCTCGAAAATATAATTTCAATTTGTTCCATATATATGATAAACACCATGAGCCGTATTCAAAGCCAATTCTGAACAGGTCTATCATATACGATTTCACTTTTATTGAACCAAGGAGGGTATTCGCAAATATTTTCCATAGATCTAACCTTAGAAACCTCCTGGTCAGTTCTTAAATAGTTAAAAAGGGTTCACATGTTTGTTATGTTGGTTTTTTTCTTCTTTTTGAGACTGACTTTGACAATAAAGGGCTTTCAGACTTTCAAAATAGAATGAAGTATAAAAGGTAGTGCCCCAGGTGGTCTGTTTTTTCTTGTCTACTTGTACAAAACTTTTTTGCTTCGCTTGTTGAAAAGGAGATCCACATTCCATCATGAAACACTGTAAGCTACCGAAGCCCCTTCGGTATTTTTCTTCTAAGTTTTTTTGTTGGTGTTGACGTTCTATTGCTCGAATTATATTGACCGGAATGAAGCGCACAATGAAGCCGAGCTCTCACAAGTCTTCAACCTCAATAACAGTCTCAGTGTTTGGGAATCTGGGGGCAAGATCTCGACCATGACCCAGGACCAGCCCTACATCACATGTAGTTCCATCTAGATCTCTAGATATGCTCTGAAGCCTCTGATACTCCTTTACGATTGAATGAAAATGTGTGCGACACGACTGTGCAACGCTACGTTCTTTTGGGGTTTATGTTTTTCTAGCATATTGACATTGTAGAGTTAGAGCCCCCAATGCTAATTACCATGGTAAATGTCGCTGGTCCGTAATCGGGCCCCTGTTATCTGGAATGGGTATATTCATGAATCGAAAGGGCTTGAAGCTTGGCGAGAGAAATCAAATGCAAGTGCAGGATTTTATTTTCAGGAAGAAAAAAAAAAGAAAACAGAATCGTAAGTCAATATGGGTTCAGATCAAGTGCTGGGGAGCAGTGGTGCAGGTATTTGCACATGAATAGGGAAGAAAAGACCCACGCTGTAACCTGGCCAGGCATGGCTGGGTATGGAAAAGGGACACTAATTCTAACGAGGTACCTACCTGTTCTGTTATATGTGACTTTACTTTCAGCAGTTGAAGTGCACTTGAGCTAGAAGTGTCAGGTTTCTCAGCATTTTAACTGGAGCTGAATGAGCTCTTTGCCATTCCTAGTGACTCTGCATTCATTATGCACTTTTGCTAGCAAATATTAAATGAAGACTCGATGAAAGAATGGGCTTAACATTTTGTAAAAGAAGACTTGAGCTAGAACTGTCAAGGTTCTAAGCACTATCAGTTGAATGTATATTGTCTCCTATTTATCGTAGTTTGCATGTATTACAAATTTGATCTACAAAAGGGAAATCTGAAAATGTGTAAAGAGCGTTAAGAAAATATAAATTTGAACTTGGCAAAGGAAATGGAAAATATACAAAATACTGTAAACCGGGGTGACTTTGGCCACTTTTTGAGAAGGATGTATTTTCATCAAGTCTCACTCTTTAGAACTAATTTCTGATTCTATACATTACCCTATAAGAATATATTTGAATCAATAAGAAATTTGTTCTAAAAAGTGAGGCTTGATGAAAATACATCAATCTCAAAAAGTGGCAAAAGTCACCCTGGCGGCCAAAGTCACCCCGGTTTACGGTACACCTGATAAATAATACACAGGTTACCCCAACATTTTTGCCAATAACATTTAATCTCTAGTTTGACTTTGTAATAGATGCTGGTACAATATCCCTCTGGCAAATACTTAAACCTAAATCTTAACTGTTGTACAGAAGAGTCAAACAAATCCTTGTATCCCTCCTTACGACCTCTCACCCTGTATCATGCCAACCGACAATAGCTTTGAAGATTAAATAGATCTATCAGATTACAACAAATGACAAATAAGCCTTCAATTCCCTAACAACTGTATCTTTTACTAAAATTATCTGGAAAATAAGACCTTGATAAAAGCGTGAATAAGTTTGTGCTACAATAATAACACATAAAATAGTCCCTTTTCTTTGTATTTTGAGGGTGTATAGTAGTAGTCCAGATAAGACTCAAATGATGATAATCCTTTTCTAAACAGGAAGTATGACTGTTCAGATGGTTTGGGTGGCCAACATGTATCTTGAGAACCAGCAATTAGGATTTGTGAACACTTGAGCAAAACAACAATAAAAACCGTTTGTTGCCTTGTTAACAAATCTCCCTGTACCCCTTTCAATCCGCAGATTAACAAGAAATAAGAACTTGTTTGTTACTTATTCATCCGTTTTATTGCAGATTAGGGGAGTTCATGCTGAGAAAACAAGTAGGGTACTAACAAATTATTTGTGACTGATGGAGTACCATGTTTTTGTACCTTCTACAATACTGCACAGAGGTACCCGTACTGGAAGTCAGTTATTCAACTTAACATAAAGTTTAGTCTTATTTTGGTCTTGTCCTGCAAGGTTAAAACTGAAGAACTATTAAAGTTATTCCAAATCATCAATACAATGCATTATCAATCGGCTGTTTTTGGAAATAACAGAAATACTACATCACTCGTTTAAACAGAAGAATTACACGTAAATAGTTCAATCTATCCATACTACAGATACCTGCGGACATTATACAATGTAAGTTTTTGTTCCCACAAACAAGCATATGGGCTGTGACTAAACACCAACGGGGATTAAACAAAGGTGCACAGGCAGCACCGCTGACCTGGGTTAATTAGTGGTTTGGGGGGTGACACATTCTGATGTGATGTGACCTAGGCTTCCTTTTGTCAACCAAGGGCAGTCAGTCTCTTGCCCTTGCCTTGGTGTTAGTAAGTCTAGGTCCTCTGTACCTAGACCTGGAACTCAGACAGGATGTGAGTCCTAGAATGACAAGCCCCTTGTCATACAGCATTCATAAAGAGTTCATGGGTATACAATGTGTACCTCTCTGTACAGAACTATCAAAAGTTCATTTATGAGTAGTACCGTACCATAGGCATAATCAATATACTAAGAATACTTTAGAATGCTCCCCAGTGAGTGGAAAATGTGCACTTTGTATGCTGGATTGATTGGAGTATGTATTCGATGACCGGGGTAGTAACAGTGATGCACTGTGAGCGCCGAAAGACAGAACGTGTGCCATAAAGTAGCCACCATTATTATTATTATTATTATTATTAACTGCAAAGCATTATTCTCCTTGTAAATTTATATCATGTTGTTGCTCACTTCTGGTTATCTAGAGGCTTTAGCCGAGCTGCCTGAAAGTGCAAACAGTTTTAAAAAGTCCTGCCTGGTACCTATTAACCACCCCTTGGCAAATGAGGATAAAGTGTCTTGCTCAGGGACACTTGTGCTGCATTGGGTATTGAACCCACAACTTTTTCATTGAAAGACACAGACCTGAACCAGTATATCACAAGTCCAAGAAACTACACTCATTATTACGATGCAAGCATCTGCCATTACAAGGATATAGATTATGTACATTGTTAAAAATTAGTTACTGAGCTGTGAAATTTATTGCAATGGTATTTTGCAAATATGTTATGATTTAAAAGGAGAGTCATATTTATGTTGCATTTACTGTGAATAATGCCTTTTGTGGAGTTCTAGTGAAACGTAAAGTAAATCTGACACTCCCTTGTCAATGCCATGGTTAAAGAGTATAAAATACAAGACACACCATTGAAGTGTATTTGCACTCACCCAACAAATATAGAATTAGCATTGCATGACAGATTATCAATAGTCAGGCACTTTTTTGTTCAATAACAGATAAATGTGCTAAGTTATTAAACCATATCTTGAACACATCATCTCAGACACAGTGACGCACCATTGGCAATGCTAGAAATTAACTTGTTTTTCTATGTGAATTCATGAATTCAAATGTAATTAATGTATAATTTATTAACAATCACTTATAATTACAAACAAGAAACATCACCACCAAACAAAACCATCCATATAAAGCTTTCTTTCATAATAATAAACTGCCAGCATAATTTACAGATCTACATGTACACATGAACACCCACCAGGGAGAGTCAAAACAGTACACATAAAACATCTACATACGTTTGTATAAAAACTTAAGTTATTCTGTTCACAAAAGAAGATTTGGCTTTTCTTTCTTTCTTTTCTTCCTATCTTTGTTCTTCTTCTTCAAAATACATCCTCTCCTGTACTAATACCCCTCTTGTCTTTGTATCATGATGATGTCCCGGGGTTATAACGCGGCACTCGCAAATGGATCAATCAATACCGGGGCTTGCTCGTTCGTCTCTAACGATGCAGATCAATGCTGGGGAATAGAAATGACGGGCCAGGCTGCTCTGGCCCCGGGCTGGTGGATTGCAGCTATGAATGAATGGCTTTTTGATAGTATACATCATGTTTCACATAGTTGTGGGGGAAACAGTTGGTCCCTGCCATATTATACAATTTGTGTTGGGTCAATAGATCAATACACATGTTCATCTCAGTTGTGTGAATAATGTATATAACATCGTGTATTGAACTTTGTACATAGATTGTGTTCAGCATTTTATTATGCTACATGATGCTACAGCAGCGAAAAAATTAATATTTTTATTTCGGGGGCTCCATTTTCGGGGGCTACTTTTCCAACTTTCAGGGGCTACAAATTTCCGGGCTCTTTTTCGGATTTCAGGGGCTACTAATAAGCTATAATGCTGTAAGTGATCATTTTATAAGCATTTGATCACAATCCAAAAAGAAAAATCCCCAAAATCAACAAAAAAAAAAAAAAAAAAAAAAACTTTTTTTTTTTTTTTTTTTTTTTTTTTCGGGGGCGAAATTTTTTTTTTCGGGGGCGAATTTGGGCATTTCGGGGGCGAATTCGCCCGCCGCCCCCGTGTATTTTTTTCGCTGTGCTACAGTACGATATTTAAGTTACATCACCATTTGAAACAAACAAAAATCACATCAATGTATACATGCTCATTTGGGAATGCCAGGCTTGGCAAGCAAAATACGATCGAATATATATTTTTCCATGTGTTCATGTATTTATTTAGTGGCTACAAAATGTAATTCCCTTGCCACAAAGATTATAAAAAGGTAAACACACAAGGTCAACGGGAAAATAAATGTCAGTTAATTTGTATTTATTTTGAGCCCTCAAAGACCTGAATACACAGTATACCTGTAGGTACTACAATACAAGTTGCATACATTTATACACTCTCAATGCTGCCGGGACCATTGCTTCAAATGGCTGAAATGAATGCGAATGAGATGCTTGGACGGATTGAGATGGTTGGTTGAGGGAAGAATGGGATAATTGGCGGCGACTGCTGTTCCAATCAAACAGCTGGCACGGCCAAATGAAACTGGCAGAAATGAAGCGGGCTGAACGGCGGACATGAACGGATGAACTCAGGTAGTATAGGTCTGTGCATCTTAGTTCCAGCACATGACCTTTACCATTTAAGATGTTCATTGCTTCATCCTTTGAGATGATTTTTTCAGGAGAAAACAAATGTACAATAGTGCAGTTATTCAATCTTTTGCTCAAATATTCTATGAATTCTATTTTAGGATTTTTAGGAATCAAATCAGGATACACTTTAATAGCATGTCTTTGACCGTTAGCATTGAAGATGTTCATTGGTTCAGCCCAAGATTATTGTTTCGGAATGTTTACAAACATACCATTGTGAAATTGTAGGAATTATTAGTATTTCCATCTCTTACAGGTTTCCAAGAAATCTATTTTTAGAATGGATACATGTCTTGGGCTAAAAATATATTTAAAAACTGTCTGGAAAACTCAGTACAGGTGTAAACAAATATTATGATTCATGTTGAAATATGAGAAATGTATATGGGTCATTCCACCGAGTTGGGCAACATTGGATTTTTGTCACACCATGTATCTTTAACAGTAATTATTTCACCAGCCTGTAATATTTATGACTTTTGTTTGTAATATGTTGTATATCATAATAAAGTGATCAAGAATGATGAAATGATATTTGATGTTGTCACCTTGTTTTGTTGTTGTTTATTGTTTTTCTGTGGTTTCCGCAAGTGAAAATGTGTACATTTTGTGACATTGGTCAATGCATTTGTCTGAGTGGCTTTACTTTTATTACAAATAAGAATTATGATGGAGGTGAATTCCTATTTTTAACAATAATAAACAACCTGATTTGTGCGCACTTTCAGAACACCCATAACATTCTTTATGAGGGGGAAAAAAAGTTCATTGATATCGGATTCGGACGTAACGGGTGGTTTCCAAAGGAGATGAAAATGATTACGTCCAGAACATGGGCAAAAAAAGATGGTTACCAACTTCCTAATGCATGTTTAATAACCAAGATAGATAGACATTGGGATGGGAAATATATTTGATATTAGTTGATTAATGACTTAATTTTCAGTTTTAGATTATGACTTCCAAAACTCCATGCCGTAGCTTTGGTTTCCGCAATCTTGAAGTTACGTCCGAAACCAAAAAAGATCGTAAAAACTCGCACTAGCGATCTACGCTAGATTTTATTCGATCAAACCCCTTGCGCACAAGACTAGTAAACCCCTCCCACATAGCTGGCAGTACATCGATCGCCATCGGCAGCTCATTTGTGCGGTGAAACAAGAGGTTTCCGAATTTACGTCCGAATCTGAACTGAATGATGGATCTATTTCAGGCAACAAAAAAAAAAAAGAGAATGGAATAGTGATTTAAAATAAAGAAGCAAAAAGGTAAAACAAATAAACAATAACAGACAATAACAGTTGAACGCTGAATAACGCTGAACATTAACCAATTGTTTCGGATGTAACAGGAAACGGTTTCCACAATAAAGTGTTACATCCGTAACAATAATGTAATATAAACCCTGTTTCCATTTCTTGTAAACTTGCTTCTCTGGCCCTGTAAGTAAGAAAATAATACATGCTTATGGAGTGATAATATGGCATCGGTAAAATGCTGGACAGTTGATTGTACATAAATGTTCTTTCCCTCTTACTGCTCTTGTTTAAAAGGGTACAAATGGATGATTTTTCGTCCATATTTTTACAAATTTTTCATTGTATTAGAGGCAAAATTCAGGTGGGATATTTTGAAAAAATAAAATTACAAACAGCAACAACAACAAAAGTGTATGAAAGAACATTATTATCACAACAAAGGAACATTGCCCAAATTGTTCCGGATGTAATTGGAAATGGAATGACCCATATATGTGCAACTATATCCTGCACTTATTTCAAGATATTCATGGGGAAAAAATATAAACATTGTGTTGAATTGACCTTTGATATTTCTTCTAGTTGTATACATGATCTAAAGCTTTTTTTTTTTAATCTAATGCTTACAGTATTGCAATTGGATGCTAGACCTACTAAAAATCATAGTCTGTTTCATGATATATTGTATGATATTGAGGTGATAATTGTAACATATTAGGTGCTATCTATTATCAAAATTATCAAAATCTATTCTTATGTGCATTTTTTATCTCTTGGACAAATGTGTACAAATCAATAAGTACTTTGTAGCTAAAAGGCCTTCAAACGATTAGGACAAGCCACCACAAATGCAAATTGCATACTTGAACGTATCAGTTGTATAGATCTGCATAAAATGCTGTGAAATCTGTGTGAAAATCAATAGCACTATGAATGAACACAGAACACATTATAACTAATACGTGAACTAGGTGACAGATTGGCAGTGTAGCCAAATAGGCAAATAGCGTGAGAAATTATCCACGCTATAAAACATGCTTGGCTACTTGGGGAGTTCTACGTGAATGTCACTAGTACATTGTATAGATGTGTTATCATGTGTAGTACACAAAACAGCATGTCACATAATATGAGTATTCAAAGAGGACCAACAATAGAAAAAAAATAATGCAAAAAATTGTTTGAAGAACAATATAATTTGATGGTTATGACATCAAGTGCTTTTGATTGTCAACATGACATGCAGTACATATTTTGCTTTAAATAAATACATTGATAAAAAGCTCTATCGCGTATAAGTAATTAGTAATGCATGAATACTAATCTGGGAAGAAAACAAGGAAATATTATACAGAAACATTGAAGAGCTTTTTCTGTATTTAATGTGGAGAACGTTTGGAAACAGAAACTCAACTTCAAGTTCAACGCAGACTATGACAAGCCCCAATAAATTTAACCAATCACCAATACTAATCAGCGTTTTGAAACAGTATACAAGTTCACCGCAACACAACGGCCCCAATAAATTCTTCACCAATCAACAATGATGAGTGGTCGCCCCGGCCGGCATCACAAATGAACAAAGCCATTTTTAGCGTCCTAGCGGTACTTGTTCGCCCTTCGTCGGGCACACATGTCCTCTTTTGAAAAAGAAATACTTCGCTGTGTAGTGTATACATTAGATCCCCTCCCCAAAGTGGGAAAAATAGAGGGTCGTTTCTGTTCGAAATCCTCCAGCAATGCAATACAAATTTGTTTTGCTCTCTCGCTTGTGCTGGTCCAATAAGTTGAGCAAACAGAGAATTGAGTTGCAGTGAGAGGCTTTTATTATTATTTTTGTTCTCCCCTCCTCTCCTGTCTGATTCCAAATAACTGAGTTCTATTTGTGTCATGGTGCATTATGGTGCATGTATATCGATGTAGTACTATCAAAGAGAAGTATTTACTCTTCCACCTTATTCCCACCTTCCCCTTAATGGTAGATTGGTACAGTAACTTGGTCGATCAAATACTAGTACATCATTGTACTAGGCTAGGACAACATGTAGCCTATTCTCGGAGTTCAATTTTGCAGGGCTTGAAACATGGGGCTTTTCCATAGTTTTAGGCTTCGATCCAAAGATATCTAGGACACAATAAGTCCTCAACATTGGTTTTATAAAGTTTAAATTCCTGACACAATCACCTTGCAGAGAATAATAAATTGAAATTGCCTTGAACAATTTGTATACAGTGTATGGCCTTGAGTGAATTCAAAAAGTAGGGCAGTCACCAAGGCTGTGACCCAGTGGGGTCAATATGGTTTGCAAGAGGTGAGTATTATAGATATTTGACTCTTGAGACCCCCTTTACAAAGTTCTAAGGCAGTCCAAGATAATAATCACCTATTACTGCTTTAAAGGGATAGACCCTCTTTTGCAAGCCAAATTACAAAAGTTGCGAGATTATTGTCTTATATGAAAGAAAATGTCATTTAATAGCATGCCTGAAAAAATCAGGGCTTGAAATCTCTTTTTCGTGGAGTTATAGAGCTAAAACTAATAAACCATCGTCCAACGGTTAATTGTGCACTATACGTTTATTCACCCAGTGAGGAAGTTCGTACACGGATTCCGCAGAGTACCACAACGCTATGCGTGACCCCTACGTGACCCGCGCTAGCTACGTGACCCGCGCACATATAACAATGGCATGACCGAATACTAAACAAAATAACCAAACCTCGCTTAAACTGACTACATATGTTATATTCTTCATTTTTGAGATTTTTTTCCCATGACATGTACCTTTACAAATGTCGGCTTCACAATACCTTTACAAGAATAAGTACAATATTATTGTAATATTATGCTAAATCAGTTAAACTCTTTTATTGACCGATATATAGTTTGATGGAGGGACGCATTCGTTTTTCATTCGTAGAATCCAAATTACAGGGCTGTTCGATCTGATTTTTTGTGTGTGTGTTACATTCATCCTCATCCGTCAACTGGAAACTGTTCAGACGGTTTGTAAAAGAGGGACTGCCCCTTTAAGAATGATAAATTCAAATGGCAGGATAAAGGACAAAACCCCTGGGCTCTAAAGACTATCTATACTAGAGTCAAGTGCGATTGCTCAAGTCTTCTCACATATACAGATAACAGAAGAAGAAAAAAATCACATTCCATTGGCCTCAAAAAGTGGGGAAATACAACACAAGACAAATATACTGAAAGTGGGGAAAAGGGACCATTTGAAATACAACCCCATGGAATCTTACCCGTAGCCAAAAGGCGCTGAAAGGTTCTGAAATAATGCTGCAAGCAATCTACCCCTGCTGGGATTTATTTATTCAACTAGGAACTGTTCTGGAATTTGTTTTGTCTGGTCAATTGCTGCTGTCATCGAGACCACCATTCGTCCATTCCACTAGCCACATCAGGCAATGAGCTGCTACGTACTTGGCTTTTGTATACTGTACTGTATTTAAAGTTCAAGATTTTCTGACACCTAGACCAGTGAGAATACATAATGGGGACATTGCCAAAGCATGGCCAAAGGAAGCCTTCAGTTCATAAACTTGTATCTTGATTTCAGTATAACTGTGAAAGGTGCAAGTTTAGTTCGTGCAACACAGGATAAACTCAATATTCATTAAAGAATGAAAATATGCTACTCGTTTTAATTATTTTAAAGATTTAAGTTAAAAGTGATGTTCACTTTATAGTGTTTGGAGCTGAATAATGTGCTCATTCAAGGTAAATAAACATATTTGTTTACATTAAATTACCATACAAAATAATTAAAGATCTATGATTGATAACGTTTGGCTTTTATACAACATATTTAAAGTAAATCACAAACTTAAAGGGACTTAGTAACATTGTCCAAATCCTCAAAATAAAATTTTAATTCTAGCGGTTCCATCATACCTTGTTGTATTCGTATTAACAATAAAATCATGGGACAGGTTTCAGTTTTTCAAATTTCCCTTTCGTTACAAAGATATGTACGATCAAAGTATTCAGATAAGAAAAACTCCGGGCGAGTTTTTCATCCCTGTACAAAGTGAATGCAGTGAGTTCGTGAATATCACCCAATATCACTTTGCATTTTCGCTTATTACTTGGCCATGCAATGTCCATTTGACTTGAAATTTTCACACAATACCCTGTGGACATATGAGATAACAGCACTATACATTGCATCAACCATTCATCACTTTTTGCACATGCCAACAAAGTTACTAGATCCCTTTAACTTATCCAATTAATGTTTTTACAATCTATGCATGTTTCACTTTCAACAGGTCTGTCTGTATATATTACAGTAAATCACCAACTTAACATATCCCAATAATGTTTTTTACACATGTTTTTAAATTAACATACTGTAGCGAGGTCCCTTCTGGTCTTAACATTAACAAGATTAAAATCCTTCATGTGATGCATTCATCACTTTACAACACACGCTCGTACAAAAAGAAACATTCCACTAAAGCAAATGCCACATCTGGGGCAATCAGATATTGCTCTCACTAATGCTTCTCCCATTATAATCAAGAGTTAACAGCATGCGCACATGGATATATTCTTTATTGCTTCCCTTCTGAGCTTTACCACACACACACAGAAAAAGCAATTTAATGTAGCTCTGCAGTCTGCAGTAGAATGTTTTATCTCAAGACACCTCCAAGGTTGCGACTGGTGGAGAATGAATTACATGTAGGGATGCAGACCTCCTGACTCTAAATCAGAAGTTCATTTGAGGGCAGTTTGGTTTAAACAACCACTCCGAAAAGCCAGCCAGTGGGTGACCCAAAATAGACTGCTAAAAACAGAGTAGGCTTTTCCTAATGGTCATGGACTACGTACATTTTATGAAGCTCTAGATACAGTTGAACTAGGTACAAATAAGTGCTGTTAAAAATGTCAGCTTCATTTTTCATGCACACTTCTATGCAGCAAACACATGTAGTGTAGATGAGGAATACATGATATACACCAACCGTTGATGTATACTCCGCATTGAACATAATTCACAATCATCATTACCGTATCTACACATCACTACCATCTTCTTCATCAACATCAACATCATGGTTATAATACAAAAGTCATACTAGTTAGTATGCACCATCTTAATACCATCATCATTATCATCATAATCATCAGCAGCAGCAGCAGTGCCCATCATCATCTTCATAACCACCATCATCACCATCGTCGTTGTCATCCTTGACATTTAAATCATCTTCATTATCACCATCATCATCATCATCATCATCATCATCATCACCTCCATTAACTTCCCCATCATCATTGTCATCATCATTGTCATCCTCATAATCATCAGCATCATTATTCATCGCAATTATGATGGTAATCATCATCCCTTTCAATTACCCTCAGTCACAGCCATGAACTGTAAATGAGAACATCAGGGATTCAATGCAAATCCAATGAATCATCCACAATAATCAACAAAGGGCAATAAAGGACACCTTTCATACCCAATAAAGTAATTAATATTAGAAATGCATTTAATAATGCAGCGTCTTACCAGGTAGAAGGACTTGATCCTCTTCATCAAGGAGTCGAGGTTCTGGATGCGGAGATTGGTCTCGCCATTGACCTCCGAGTTGATCCTCAGGGTGGACGGCCTGGTGTCACTACAAAAATATGGACAAATTGACACAAAATAGATATTAACAATTTGGAGTGTACCATGAAAGTTGAAACCCAAATTTTTAGTTGTGATCCAGAAGAGAGAAAGTTAATTTTTGTAAAAAATCTTTGGGCTTTTTCATTTTATCAAGGAGTCAGGGTTCTGGATGCGGAGATTGGTCTCCCCATTTACCTCAGGGTGGATGGCATGGTGTCACTACAAAATATGTACAAATTTACCCAAAAGTGGGTATCAAAGATACTATCCACCTTTTGCACAACATTATTTAAAAGCTACATGATTATTGTCTTACAATGTATGTGTAAGAAAATGCCATGTTATATATATATTTTGGAAGAAAATTACTTGAAACCTCCTTTTTATGGAATTATATTGATTAGACCTCAAAATAATGAAACAAATATTCTGACTGAACCCCATGTTCTGATAGGGAAAATTCATTCATCATTCATGACTACATTATTACATTAATTGTTCCATGTGGTGGGGGTTGTTGTTATTGGTGAAGTACACTACTTAATTCAACTTTCTGTATTTATATTGGAATTTATATTTTTTTTAAACAGAGCACTTTGGTATTAACAATACAACAGTACATGTTTATTATGACTTTCGTAAGACGGAAACATATCATTATCCAGAAGCTCACAACTATGTCAACACAACCAAGCAATTATTAGAAAGCTAATAACTCCTTGGCGCTACTTCTCTACAGAGTACTACATTTTCCTGCATTAGGGAGAATGGCCCATCACTAATTAGTTCTGACGGCAAGCCCTTTACCGCAATTGAAGCCTTCCTCATCTCGACACTACTTCTCAATCCTTAACGGGAGCAATTATTTACACAAGAGCGGATGACCCAAAAAAAACACAAAGATGATGATGGCATGATGAAAAAATGCAAATTTGTCCTTCAAGGTGATATTGATTTTTTTCATACACCACTCGCAGACTCGCTGTACAATGGGAGAGGGGTGGTGTCCGTTTGCTTCAATGTAACGGGACCCTTTGTTCGTTCCCTGACGCAGCTTGTATTATTGACTTTCTTTTAACCGACATACATATTTGAATCTGTCCTGCTATCCTGCATGAGTGAACAATAACGTCTCAGGTTCTTAGGAGAAAATATTACAAATTCCTTATCTAGTACTCTGCTATAAAAAAAACAATGGCCCTAATCAACATGCTGTATACATTTTTTTTTTACAGGACTTCATGTGCATAATATAGGATTATATGTGCATAATATGTGCATAATATTATAGCTTCTTGTAATCATTAAAACTATAAGTTTTAACAATGATGTGTGTTCTAATACATACGTGCATGTATAATTTTTGTCTTTCAATTATTTCTTTTCTCCAGACTCCAGATTAATTGGGGCATCTACGTGTTCGATTCAAATTTTCAAAGTTTGGAGCTACATATCCGACAATACTGAATATGAATGCTGTCCAAGGGAGATATTATACATTTTTTGTCAAGGAAACCATTAACCAGGAAACCATTAACCTTTCAAGATAATAACATTTCTTATTGCTTTACATTCAGTGAAAGTTTCATCCCAGTTGAGCCGCATTCTTTGTGCTCACAAAGTGCAACACCTGCAGAGAGGGGTGGATTTATTGCATCTTCTCGCTTCTCATCACTCCAGGGCATATCTACTGCATACTACTGGAGATAGTGGTGTAGTTATGGGTGGGCATGGGGGCACTCCCCCTCCTCTCCCCCCCCCCCCCCCCCCCCCAATCAAACCAAAAAACACACACACGTATAATAATAATGATGATAATAATAATAATTTGACAATTACAATATAATACAAGTCAGCAATCAAAATACTCACCCTACAAATTTGACCCCAAAAATATAAAATCAAAGAGTTAGTAAAAAAGCAATTAAATTGAGCATGGTTGCCCAAAGTATGGTGCCCCTCCACTCAAATAAATTGATAAAAACAATATAAAACAAAAGAGAAAGAAATATATAAATATATAGAGAATGCCTCCTTCACCAAGTATATAGGTGCCCCTCCCCTCAAATAATTTGACAATACAATGTAAACAAGACACATGTACAGGTATATGAAGCTTGCACTGCCCTCTATACATGAGGTGCCCCCCCCCCCCCCTTTCAAGTAAGCCGAAGTTATGCCTTTGATTACATCTGCAGCTAAAAATAATGCCACCTCCCTTGTACAATAATAAAAGTCTGTTGTTTTCATGGTACAGTACTTTGCAGGTCACAACTCATCTAGGAGTTCCTAGCCAGTGGCAAGAGATGACATTTAATAATATATCTATATCCAAACCTAATTAGGCTATTTGGATGCATTGTAATAAATAACCACTATACAAATGTACGAAAGAGTTCAAGATTATAAATATAATACAGTGCCTTTCAGAACACAGGAATTGCCATGGCATTAGCAAGCAATGGCCAGTAAAAACATTACATTAGTGTATGTCGGGTCAGTAAAATTATATGTAGACTTTATAGATGTCTATCAGAACTTTGTAAGCAAAATTTGAATCACAGGCAATACGTATACATGTACATCGATTATATATATTATATCGAAATATATATATTGGCAGGTGAAAATATGCCATTTACAATTGTTTGGAGATACACCCAACAACAACTTATCAAAAACAAAGTGTTGACTCACCCTATATTGAGATAAATTACATATCTGTATACATTTAGGGCATGTAGGGTGAAATAAATGTGATCACCTACAATCATCATGAATCTATTTGAAATAGTTGCGTAATCTGTCAGTATTATCAATTGAGTAATACTATTACTCCAGCTATCACGGTAACAATGAAAACACAATGAGTAAAGTTTGTACACACTACACATGTATTGTATGTACTGTCAAGGCCGGTATGACACAACCAATCGCTAATTATTATGGATCACTAGCTTTTAGTAGCAGAACAGGCTCTGTGTGTAGAATGATGGAGACAATCTTAACCACAACCTCTATGCAGATGATTCATCATTAATTGACTACGATTTGTGGAGCTTCACAAAAAAAAGAGAATTATACATGTAGCTGTTACTTCCAATTATGAAGCCTACAAATATAATAGCACATAAGAAAACAAACATGTTTGTTGCAAGCACAAATTTTTCAAAATAGTTTAAAAAGTGAAGCTTGTCTTTAATATTTATGTGCCTATTAGCAGCCAACCTGCTTATATAAAGACCACCAAAAGTGATCCCCTACAGAGAAGAAGAATGCTACATGTATGTAACCTGCCTAGTGGTCACCTGTCTACAGTGGCCACGTTTCTTGTTATCCCTCAGGTGATCACTATGAGAGGTTTGACACCTGTACAATGCATTGCCAATATTTCATATTTTGTTGACATGTGCAAAAAGAGATGAATGGTTGGTGCAATATATTGTTGTTATCTCATATGTCCACAGGGTATTGTGTGAAAATTTCAAGTCAAATGGACATTGTATGGCCAAGTAATTAGCGAAAATGCAAAGTGATTTTCAGTAACTCACTGCACTCACTTTGTACACGGAAGAAAAACTCGCCCGGAGTTTTTCTTATCTGAATACTTCAATCATACATATCTTTGTAACGAAAGGGAAATTTGAAAAACCGAAACCTGTCCCATGATTTTATTGTTAATGGGCAAGTCCAAGCTATTTTGTAGGCATAACGCGTGGGACATCAGAGCGAAAATGAGAGCTTACTCTTATAAGTAATATTGAAACACCAATTTTTTTTTACATTTTAGATACTTTGGAGCAAATTTTATCAAATGCCCAAAAAAAAAATTGAAATTCTCCATGCATTAATGATTTATGCGACTTTTTGCTAGCATCACGCGTGGGACCAGAGAAAGTTGGTATTTTTTAATGTTGACTTTGAATGTGAATTCCTCTGAATTTATAAACAATATCAAAACATGATTGGTATGTTCTTAATGTGCATCTTGTGCTCTACTAGAATATGAAATTTCATCATCTCAAAACTTAAGAGTTTCACACAGGGTCAGTTTAAAAAAAAATTGCATTGTCACGCGTGGGACATGCAACGCGTGGGACATTTTTCTGCCATGCGTTTTACATAGGCCCGCCACTAGAGCTGAGTCAAATCGAATGGCTATTCGATATCCGACCGTGAAGGTCGGATACCGAATACAAATTTTCGGATACGAATATCCAAAAAAAATAAAAATAAAAAATAAAATATATATATATATATATCGTTTTTTTTTTGTTTGTTTTTTTTCTTTTTCCCCCTTTTAATTTTGTAATCCCTATTCGATAGATTCGATCAAAAAATGGCACATTGAACCCTGCTTATCTATTGCTAAAGTTAAAAGTTAAGGTATTTTACATAAATTCACAAATAAACAAAACAAATAATAAACCAAAGGTAAGAGGATTAATATACAAGTGGTATAGTGAGTGCCAAATTTAGAAGAATCTATGATGAGATATCAAAGTATTTCATCTTGACAGCAGTTTGTACACTAACGTCACACTGCCGATTCTAATTGAAAAAACGGACAGAATATTTATTTTTAAAAATTATGAGAAAAAAAAAAAAAACGACTCATATTCGAAATGCAAAATATCCGGTTTGACTCAGCTCTACCCGCCACCCAATATGCCCTTATTATAGATATTTCAAGAATTTGAGCTTGGAAAATGCTCAATTTTTGCATAAATGTTCTTTATGACATTTCTTAACAATATATCAAAACAAAAGTTGCAAAAGCAAAATTTTTCCTTATGTATTTCTTTGTTTTGGGAAATTCTTATGTATTTCTTTGTTTTTCAACTTCCATTTTTACATCTTTTTTTTTATGAAATCAATTATTCGCCATTGTCAAACAGTTATTGTTCTTAAAAGTATTTATTTGCAGTGATTAAAATAAGAAATAATTGATTTTTTATAAATCATATGAAAAACACTATTTTCCATAGGATTTGTACATAAATCACAAAATCATGCAATTTCTGGAATGACTTCCACTTCGAAAAAGTCATGTGACTTTGTGAGGGTTTAGCTGTTCGACATAAATTTGGTCTCAAAAGTTGCGCAAGACTTTAAATAAAACACTTGTAAAGTTTCGGGCCAATATCTTTGCGCATTGCAAAATTATCGTGTATTTGCCAATTGGCTAAAACAAGATTTTTAAAAACCCATTGCTTTACTGTACAGATTGTCCCACGCGTTACAAAATGTCCCACGCGTGACAAAATCTAATTGTAGAATTATGCTAATAAGGTAAATGTCCTTAACTTTTGTTGCTATGTTATGGATGTCCCCCAAGGTAAATTAGAACTTTGTAGAGTTTCAGAAAAATAAACCTTTCGATTAACGAGTAATCGAAACAATAAGATGTAAAAATGTAACGCGTGGGACATGCTGATTTTGGAACGCATCTAATTTGCATATTGAATGAGATAACAAGCTGAAAGTCATAATCCCATTTCCTTATGGTAATGACATCAGGTCAAGCCAATAATAAGTAAATAATCATTACAAGCATTTTAAATATGATTTAATTTGTCTTTAATTCAGATGTCCCACGCGTTATGCTGATTAACATATTATGCAAATATATTTGATTAATACTACTTATTGGAGCCACCGTTAAAATTTTTGTTTTCAAATTATCAAAATTCAATATCTGAGCTTTAAAATGACATCAAGTTTCACTTGATTGGGTGAAGATGAAAATTCACCCCCTTGGGAACAAATACCTTGGACTTGCCCTAATACGAATACAACAAGGTATAAGGGAACCGCTAGAATTAAAATTTTATTTTGAGGATTTGGACAATGTTACTTAGTCCCTTTAAAATCAAACAAGGATAATTTTGAGATTTTGGACAGTATAGGGTTTGGGTTCTGGGAATTAATGAGCCATGCATTGCACAACTCTATTTGACAATGCGTTTGGTGCATACGCCCACCAACAACGGAGTTATGAATAACAGTATCAACTTGAAACTATTATATGTTGTATCGAGGCCACGGATATGTACAAGTATGACTAGATGATGAAGAAAAGAAAAAACCACAGGCAATAAAATATTGCGGCACATGTACACACCCACGATCACCAATTGCACTATTGCCTATTATATAGTGCATCATGAGTAATGTTCAATCAACCATGTTCTCTGTTTTTGTATTGAGGAGCAAGAAAAATTCCCCTGTATTGCAGAGTATGTGTATTACAAGGGTGCACTTGTTTTGATGTGTATTAATCTTTCTGACACATTGGTTGTTGTTCTAGGAATCCATGGGTAACACAAAGTTGAAAAAAATGTTCATGATTCTGAAGCCTTTCTTCCTTTGGTATTTTGGTCTACGGCTGACAACTGAGTTATGAATTATAATATAATTCAAGGTCACAGATCTGGGCGCTCTTTATGACTTTTAATAAACACACAAACAGTAAAAACATAATCATAGCACAGCAAGTGTTTTCGCGCATGAGTGGTGTTCAATCATCCACATACATTGTTCAGATGAAGGGCTGGAGGAATCCCCTTGTAGTGAAATGCACCAGACGTTCAAGAGGCTGTGAAAAGCCTTGTATTATTGCCTCCCAGCGGTGGTTCTGGCATTTACGAGGAATGAGAAATAGATGGTATGAAGGAATCGCAGCCCATTGATGATAACCTTTCCAGACTTTCATCTGGATGTATTTTTGGTTCTGGTTCTGCGAATTGGTACATGCCAAATAATTCATGCATTGTACAGATCTACATTTCTTATTTTATAAATTATGTAAAAGTGCCTTTATTAACTTTTTCTGCATGTATACATGTATGCCTGACAACTGCTTATTTAAACTCTTAATTTAAACTATTTGGTATTTGGATAAATTTAATATCATTCAAGGGCACAGATTTGATATATGTGACTTTAAACGCAAACAGTGAAACACAATCGTGGCACACAAAAGGTTTTGCATGAGTGAATTTAAATCATCCACACACACTTTTACAAAAAGGGTGCAAGGAATCCCTTTTTTTAATATCTAACTCTAAGCATGTTTTCAAGATGACTCAAGAGGCTGTGAATCAGTGTATTATAGCGGCTAGCCTCTCAGCGGTGGTTCTGGCATTTACGAGGAATGGAAAATAGTTGGGGAAGACATTTACAGCCCCTAAAATCGTTTGAGTGCATGTAGGCTGTTTTGGTTCTGAGAAAGATCTATCAATGTACATGTAGAAATAGCATTTGGTAGTTTCCTTCAATCCATAGTTTTCATAAACAACACCTTTTTATATTCCTAACAACTGGGTTATGATTATTGTCTATGTACAGCGTAAGACCCAACAAGAAAACACAGGCTGTAAAATACATTTCACAGGTTCATGGCTCATGGTAATGTACTATGGACATGGTACACACTGTATATTTAGTATCGTATACAGTGTGAAGTATCTGCCCGAGTGATGTTCAATCACCCATGTTCCTGTACTGAGTAGTGAGAGGAATTCCCCCATGTCCAGTGGCATAGCCAGAGCTCGACACTAGCACTTGCCTGTTTGCCCATGGCAAGTAAAAAATTGACATGTCGGGCAAGTAAAATTTCATAAAAGATCATGTTTGGTTGCCCGATTGGGCAATTGATATTTCTACTGAGCAGAATGCAATTCCTTTCATGTGTAAATTACATTTAGATGTTAGCGGGCAAGTACATTTTCTGTTTGGGCACTTGAGTAAAATTTGATCATTTCTGAATGGCAAGTACATAGAACCAAAAAAGTTAGTGTGGAGGCTTGGCATAGCATTCATGTAGAAAGTCTACTCAGAGCCTAAGTCCCAAAAGGCCAAAGGGGGTGGAAGAGAGGTTACATGAGATGGAAAACTGGATGAATAATATTTTAAAATTGAAGCGATGAGCAAACCCTTCTTAGGACTACCACTCCTTCAAGAAATCATTTCTTCAGTACATGTATTGTATGTGGTGTACCAGAAACATCCTATAGATAGATTCAAGTTATTCTTTGCGGTAGAAACATTCAAGCATTACATTAACATTTTACCGTTAGTTTGAATGTAAAGTTCTGTATTTTTCCCCAATCAATGAGCTGTGAGGAAAAGGGTGGGGGAATTCTTCCCAACAGGGGGGAGGGGGTGGTAGCACCCCTATCCACCCCTAGTTTAATACACCAATTTACATTTTTGTACACTACCCTGGCCTGGTAATTACTAGTACTACATGTAGTACCTACATAGATCTCAAGAGGCTGTGAACCTGTGAAGCCGTTTATTATATTGCATCCCAGCGGTGGTTCTGGCATTTACGAGGAATGAAAATTAGAATGAGAGGAATCACCTTTCTCGGTCCTGTTCACCATCATAGATCATCATTTACTTAGTATGTACATGCAGGCAAATTGGCCATCAGTTAAATGTAGCTTACATTTAAGTGTGTACATTACAAGTATATGTCCATGTGCTCAACATGAGGCATTCAAGAATGTTTTCATGTTTGGTACAATCATTTTTTTGTTTTTACATTTTTAAAAATAGAACATTTGTCACATCAGTGTTCAAAATTAATACCAGGGAAGGTAATCAAATAGTTCTGAATACAGGGCCCCGTTGCAGAAAGAGATACAATCGATTGTAAGTTAATTGTAAATTAATTGTAAGTCAGATCATGTGTTCTCAATGCACGAATCTGATTGGCTGAAACCCGCAAATTTTCTGACTTACAATTGATTGTAACTTACAATCGATTGTAAGGTCTCTTTCTGCAACGGGCCCAGAGATCTGTTTATTATCTATTTTATGACCAACACCCAAGAGATAACAATCAGCATAGTTACATTATATGTTATGCTTTAATAACATTTCATTTTGATAACACGTTTTTTTTATTACACTCCTTGTTGAAAATTCTGCTACAAATGATGTGCAATTGTTGTTATCAATTTGTTTCACTTCTGAACCCTGTTTATAGTCTGCTACGGCGAATATATGAATAACATTTATTAATTACCTTCCTACAATATGTTTCTAACTACCATTAAGATTAGTATTATAGAATGTGAACTTTGGACTTCTAGTTCTAGACATGACAGTCACATCAAGTGTAAACGGTCTGAGAGATAACAATCAGCATAGTTACATTATATGTTATGCTTTAATAACATTTCATTTTGATAACACGTTTTTTTTATTACACTCCTTGTTGAAAATTCTGCTACAAATGATGTGCAATTGTTGTTATCAATTTGTTTCACTTCTGAACCCTGTTTATAGTCTGCTACGGCGAATATATGAATAACATTTATTAATTACCTTCCTACAATATGTTTCTAACTACCATTAAGATTAGTATTATAGAATGTGAACTTTGGACTTCTAGTTCTAGACATGACAGTCACATCAAGTGTAAACGGTCTGCATTTTTAAGGTACTTAATGTATCAAGACGATTGAAACCCGATACAGATTTATATAGATACCCCAGCAGTGTGCGCAGCTAATTTTCATGCTTGCGATCGTTATTCTTGTTAAATGTAGACTATAGACCTTCATATCAGTGTATTATGTGTATGACCATGTATGTCTGTACTATAGACAGTCTTCATACATACTGTAGTAATGTAGAACTTGCTATCGTGTATAGATCTGCATTCTATTAATGTACCGTCGATAAATTACTGTACTCAAGAATCTAAAATCAGAACATTCTGATACATGTATGTGTTTAATACTTTGTTAGTTCATTGATTTGATTGGTTTTCAAACCTTTTACAAACTTGTATAGTCACCAACTGACATTTTTTTAAATACACATTCATTTTTGTAACTTTTTAAAGGCTATTTCTCAAACATGTCTGCAGGGTAAATCTTGTACTTAAATATGTACTTTGTACAATGTATGTATGGCTTCAGCAGAAGAGTTTTGCTGCAAAAGCAATAATCACCAAATTTGGCTAGCTAAAGTATATTATCCACTCCAAGGCATATTTTCTTATTATTACAATGTTTTTCAGCAGGTTTCATTATAAATGTAAAAAATTGACCAAAATTGTGAATAACAATGAAACTACAACACACAACTACACATAAATGTACTCGGACTGTATGAAGGCACGTACATGTTTCTTTTCTTTCTTCA
This sequence comes from Echinarachnius parma, assembly GCA_037951105.1. NCBI lineage: Eukaryota > Metazoa > Echinodermata > Echinoidea > Clypeasteroida > Echinarachniidae > Echinarachnius > Echinarachnius parma. The sequence goes on along the minus strand of JBAMJV010005577.1, from coordinate 172,554 downwards.
GGCAATTAATGGTGAAATTGAAAGACTGCCATTTATCATCGAAAGGGGGCAGATTTAAAGACCAGACAATAGAGCTCTTGATTAATTTCTTCCACCTAAGTACAGGAAGGCACATGACGGGGGTTCAAACTTAGTCATGCACACACCTGCCAGGAATCACTGGGACGTGTGCATGCAGCATGCATAACAGTAACTTAAGGTCTTAAGTTATGAAAATAATGTGAAGTGTAATCTCACAGTGGGTGAATTTTCATAATTTTTTTCTGGATTTTCATTATGATCTTGATTTTAGTTTAATTTATGTATAGCATGCATCAGTTATGAAATTAATCATGTGAAGTGTAATCTCACAGTGGGTTAATTGTCATCATTTTTTTCCAGAATTTTTTGTTATAATCTTCATTTTTTAAATGTATTCATTTATCTAGTATTTATTTAAAGACAAGTGTGTCCTGCATAATCATACACGTTATTAATTAATTAATTCACACATGCCAGGATATGAAAAATAAAATGTACACAATTTGGTAGCAACAGATGAGTGTTCTGTTGTTAGCGTTAACCTGTGTCTTAATCGTCACAGTGCCTGATTAATTGCAGTCATTAATATCATACACAAGTCAAATTACTTGGGCAGCACTTGATGCATTAAAAATAACTTAGGCAGCAACTCAAGGCACAAATAGATGTTGTACTCTGGTACTAAAGTAAATTGCCAGATACCACATTAACTCTCGCAATGCTGATAAGTAGTTCACAGGGCAGGAGCTCGACACTGAGGGCTCTCCATTTTACATGTAAAGCTTTTCATTCAGGTGGCCAAAATGACACATTATAGACACCCAGCAGAGACTTGTGTGTTCTAGATCCTACATTCACTGGTGGTTATCAAAAGAGTTTCTAGTGGCAGGACGGCAACCGGGCCACTGCTACTTAGGCAGGGCTCAACATAATAGCACTTACCCAATTGCCCTATAGGGCAAATAAAAATTGATGACGGCCAAGCAAAATTTCATAAATGGCCTAGTTTGGTTGCCCCATCTGGCAACTAAGTTATATGGAAGTCGTGTTAATGGCCACCTGCTCTGCCAACCTGCCTATAGATAGTGGTCACCAAAAGTTATCTCGAGGACTACATTGTATTAACCAAGAAAAACAATTGAACCTGTCTATGATAGGGGTCACCTTTCTACGTTGGCAACTTGTCTTGTTTCCCTGTTTGATTGTTTAATTATGATGCAAATTTACACACATTCCCGATACTGTAAACAGGGATGACTTTGGCCAATGGTGTGACTTTGGCCAGTTTTTGAGAAAGATTTATTTTCATCAACCCTCACTTACTTGAAAAAATGTCAAACTATTACAAATACATTCATGTAAAAAATCTAAACTTCATTTAAGAAAGTGAAGTTAAAGTTAAAGAGTTAAAGACCTTCCCGTGCCAATGTTGGCACATAAGGCGGCGCCTATCTCCGATTCATTAGCCCTAGGCCACACGTCTACTAAATGTAGCGAAAGCTACAGAAGGGGGCCAGTCCTCTGGTAACTCGTGTGATTAACTTTCCCTTCTCCTTTCTATAAATGCCGAGCGCCTGGCTAGAAGGCAGAGGGTACCATTTTTAAATTCTTTGGTATGACCTGGTCTGGGTTCGAACCCGGGACCTCCCGTGCATGAGGCGGACACTCTAACCGCGAAGCCACCATGCTCGGTTAGAGAAAGAAAAGAAAGTGAGCCTCGATAAAAATACATCTTTGTCAAAAACTGGCCATGAAGTCATCCCGGCGGCCAAAGTAAGCCCGGTGGCCAAAGTCAGCCCGGTTTACGGTACTGCAAGTGTTAATCATACTTACATCTGTGCCATGACTTCGTTGAGCAGCACTCCGTCCACAAGTTCCATATAATCCAAAGGGCTCCCATCCTTGAATGTTTGCACCTGTTACACATCAGGGGGAAAAAATACATTTAGAAATTAATTTAAAGCAAGGCACAACTTTGAGAGAAGGCTACATTAATCATGGTGAAACTGAAAGGATGAGAGATACAGTCATTTAAAGGGACTTAGTAACATTGTCCAAATCCTCAAAATAAAATTCTAATTCTAACGGTTCCCTTATACCTTGTTGTATTCATATTAACAATAAAATCATGGGACAGGTTTCGGTTTTTCAAATTTTCCTTTCGTTATAAAGATATGTATGATTGAAGTATTCAGATAAGAAAAACTCCGGGCGAGTTTTTCTTCCGTGTACAAAGTGAGTGCAGTGAGTTACTGAATATCACTTTGCATTTTCGCTCATTACTTGGCCATACAATGTCCATTTGACTTGAAATTTTCACACAATACCCTGTGGATATATGAGATAATAACTGTGCTCAGCGCCGTCCGTAGGACGGCGCTGTGAAGACGAAACGTTAACAAATTTGTAGGAAATTTGCCGACGGGTGGTTTCAAGAACTTTCCATCTATTTTTTTTTTTTTTTTTTTTGTTCTAGACATTAATTAAACATTCAACCTACCTTGCTTGCTATTTAAATTGTTGCAAAAGAATGATAACTTAGCTCAAATTGATGATGATGATGATGACTATTATTTCCTTCATCTTTGTTCGCTGCATGCAATGTCAGGTGACCGAAAACTCGTCGGCAATGCATAGCGCATGCGCGGGGCGATCGGTTGATCGGGTACAAGGGGGTGCATTGCCGACAAGTTTTTGATCACCTGATATTGCTTGCAGCGAACAAATTCGGATACCATTTTCGTCACTTCTGTAATCTTGCCAGTTTTATAGTAAATTTCAGGATAAATCAAACGAATGGAGCATCAGACGTTTTGCAATTTGGATCATTGATGTCCATGCATAACATAATTCGTAAGTATGAACCGAGATATGTTATTTAAAGTATGATATATATATTTTTTTATAAGTGTGTTTGCCGTTGAAGCCTATCAAGTGTTACCATCACGGTATACACACCTCAGTATGCCAGGCGCCGTACTACGTACGGCGCCTGGTTAGGTTAATGAGATAACAACAATATACATTGCATCAACCATTCATCACTTTTTGCACATGTCAACAAAGTTACTAGATCCCTTTAACAGTTGAGTGTTAGATTTTGTTACTGTCTTTTAACAAACGTTCATGTCTTGCAAATCATCTCTGGTGCAAAGTGGCAAACAGAAATCTTTTCTCTCGTGACACAGTAAATCTGGGCAGAATCCAAAACTATAATAATTATTTATAACAAACTTAAGTCTAAGAAACATAACATGTTTATTTTTATTATGTGTACTTCACATGGCCTGAATTATAGTAAGTCTTACAAATTCAAGGCAATGTTGATTTTATTTTATTTTTTTAAATAAAGAAATTAAAAGAATAGAAAAATGTTTATTGTTGCAATGTGATGTCAAAAATGTATAAAAAGGTTTCAAGAGTAAATAAAATTGTATCACATTAAGATTTACCACGGTTGTTATTTACACATAATGTCTCAACATATTATTTCTAAAATCTTTAAATGTCAATCAAGAATCAAGTTAAATATTTTCTTACCCAAACCACAAGAGGGTGTCCCATGAATTCTTCCAATGACGCAATGGTAGACATGATTCCTTCACATAAAATTAATCACAGGAGAGACAATAAGTTATTCCCAATCCTGTTGAGTTTTGACCGTTGTCACTGTATGAATAACATGACAAGTCACTACATTTTCTTCACTGATAAACCTTGATGAAATATTGAAATTTTAATGTAACTTTGAATTGACTTCACTTGTGTCAGACAGCAGTTTACAACTCTCAACTGTTCGAAAAAAACTCAGCCAAAGTCATGAAAGTCAAAAGATCACATACACAAATAAACATTTCTTATTTATTGTTTATTCATCTAACAAATGATGTGACCATGCACTTTATCATGAGCCTTGGCCCTTGACCTTGTGACAAGGATTTTAAATTTGACTGTTCAGAGACAGAGTCAGACTTCAGTGTTCTATCACTATCAACACACGCGTTAGGTAAATACCACCGCACCGCTCAGCTGCCACCAATCATCGCCGCACTTCGGGGAGGATTGCGTTCGACTGTCCGTTGGAATGTGCTCCACACTCTACAGCAATCAAAGTCCAGAAAGGCACCGCGACGGCTCAAATATATGAATCCTACGTTTCAAAAGACGAAGTAAATCCTTTTTAAATCCTATGTAACTCCAGGTGACCCACCCGTCAATGCGTCAACATCGAATATCGGTGTTCCACTGACGGGATCAGAACACTCGCGCCATCATCACCAACCAGTTGATTTGCGGTAGATATCATTTGATGAATTACAAATTTTGAGTCATAATTCCGCGCGTGCTGCTACCGGTACCGCGCGCGTGTGTGTGTACGTACGTACGTACGCGTACGTCGCCGGCCGCCGCGCCGTCCTCCTCGTCGACGTCCGCCCGATCGTGGATCGAACATTTTGAAAGATCACTCAAAAAGCTTATATAAATATTAACAGTGCAGTGATAATACTTCATTAATAATGTAAAATCAATATTTTGTTGGAGCTTACAAAATGCAGGGGATTGATCGTACCAAAGTTGTGGGCAGAACTACGGGGAAAGGGGAAGGGGGGGGGGGGGGGGGTGCCCCCGGATTACCCCCACCCCCACCCAATAATTTCGAGGTGAAGCGGACATGCCATAAAAGAACCATGTGAAAAGAGAGGTACGTTTGTTTACACTGAAAAGAAATCATCCACAGAATACTGCCTTTTTCGCCCCACTATTCTCGCGGAAACACTGACAGTTTTAGCTTGAGTTGGAAACAATGTATAGTGGTGCATATCAAAAAGTCTCACAGGCTATATTGCTTGAAAAATATGCTGAGGGTTAGTCAGCGCAAACAATATCGCTGGTAGGAAATGAGTCGGGCTACTTGCCCTTGGGATACCAAAGCAGAACAATTAAAACGGTTGATTTAATGCATGCATTGCTCTTTCAATCGTATATTTCCACAAGGGTCGATCGCAGTCTGCAAAGCAGTGGATATCACCAATTGATTTTGGAGTACCCAACTGCAAAGGGTGGGCTCGAGTGTCCGGCACAGGTGATCGGACCTAAACCATCTACCCCAACCAATAGAGGAGGTGTGTCAGGGGAGTACAAAAACAAAATATTTGTAATAATCCATAATCACAGCAAATTAATCTTTGTTTTTGCAAAGTTTTACTTACAGGGGCTCTGCCCCCAGGACCATTTGACACTTTCATCGGCCACCTGCATCACACTATTTCCGGGCTCCGATTGACCCCTGGAACCCCCCCCCCCCCCCTTCCCCTTCCCCCACCTGCATCACATCCTTTCCGGGCTCCGATTGACCCCTGGAACCCCCCCCCCCCCTCCCCCACCTGCATCACATGCACCCTTTCTGGGTTCCGATTGAACCCTGGAACCCCCCCCCCCCTTCCCCCACCTGCATCACACCCTTTCCGGGCTCTGATTGACCCCTGGAACCCCCCTCCCCCTCCCCCTCCCCCTTCCCCCACCTGCATCACACCCTTTCCGGGCTCCAATTGACCATGGAACCCCCAACCCCCATAAAACTTGATCGACGACTTAATATAGCTCTTCAGATACAAAAAGATCTAAAATGTAATGTCGTGTTGATCTGTATAATTTTGATTGACATCTTCATTTTAAATGAACTTCTGTGTCTATTCACGAAAGCTTATGCGTATATTATGCATGAATTCGCTTGCACTTATTCGGAACTTGGAAGACCGATACCAACAATTCAACAATTACGCGGTAATGCGTGAATTTGAATGACCCTAGATGAATTCGATTGAAAAAAGTGTGTAAAATTGAGCGGGAAAACCTATATTATGTTTGCATCTTCTAAGTTATTCTGCAAAGGCAGTGACAGCGGTTATAATGTCAGAGCTACGGTATAATATATAAAAGGAAAAACATGAACCTTTCTTCACTTGATATGATCTTCACAAGACTCAAGTTTGGGAAAATTCATATGAGTTGTTGTTGTTTTCGTAATCAGAATAGTAATCAACTAATCATACAGCTGCAGAATTGCTTAGTTAATTTTCTAAAAAATTAATTTACCCCGATTTTATAAATAACTTTGAAAGTTGGTGAAATTTGTGAATTATATAGATAGAGGAGGCGATACTCTTATACCGTACATAATTATTTCTTTCCAATAACGAATGATTATCATATTTTTTCCCCTTCAGAACGCCATTTAGTCAATAAATTATGAGAATCAATGGTCTGAGTTTTCTATTCTGTAGCAGAACGGTATGCAACAAACTGATTGGCATACGGTAATTACGGGTGATTTTTACTTTTTTTTCTTTCTTCATTCAACAATTAATCTTCACAAATTTATATTTGTATACATCCCATCATGTCCCCCTTTTTTTGTATTGAGTTTGTAAGTGTACAGCATTATGACCATTATAAACTGATTTCGAATTTTAGAACATGGAACCAACGGCTATGAAATTGTGAACATTATACAGGTTATCACATTACATTATTTTACATTATATAAACAAAATACATGCAGATAACTTATCTATTTATGAAGATTATTATGTTGCTAGAAAGTTAACCTCGCTGCACCATTATTATGTCGCTGTTAGTTACGTTAATTAAATCAGAGCCATACCTGATATAAATATGACTTTCCTCTTATGGCTTTATTTATATAAAGTCTCCGAAAATGATTCATATGAATTCAGTGGATTATCATTATAGCTGTCTAGGATTGTCTTCATTCAGCAATTAATTATCCAAATTGTATTTATCTCATCATGTCTTTTGCTTGAAGCTATATAATATACTTGTATACTTATGGGTATCGTATACGCCGGACTATGGAACCAATAACAACATAATTATTATAGATTTGTTTTGACATGAAGTAACTTTTCTATAAACATTCTGTTGAAAGCTAAAGCTAACCCTGCTACGCCGATAGATGGCGCTATTCTTTTTTTAACAACACATTAGAACAGAGCTTATCCTCATTGTTTCTAATAATTTCATAGTCTCCGATGATGAATATTCATTCATCTATCTAAATATCTACAATGTATATATAATTATCTATCTTTATATTTATCTATCTATCTATCTATCTATCTATCTATCTATCTATCTATCTATCTATCTATCTATCTATCTATCTATCTATATATCTATCTATTTATCTATCTATCTATCTATCTATCTATCTATCTATCTATCTATCTATCTATCTATCTTTCTATCTATCTATCTATCTATCTATCTATCTATCTATCTATCTATATATCTATATATATATCTATTTATCTATCTATCTATCTATCTATCTATCTATCTATCTATATATCTATCTATCTATCTATCTATCTATCTATCTATCTATCTATCTATCTATCTATCTATCTATCTATCTATCTATCTATATCTATCTATCTATCTATCTATCTATCTATCTATCTATCTATCTATCTATCTATCTATCTATCTATCTATCTATCTATCTATCTATCTATCTATCTATCTATCTATCTATCTATCTATCTATCTATCTATCTATCTATCTATCTATCTATCTATCTATCTATCTATCTATCTATCTATCTATCTATCTATTTATCTATCTAATGTATATGGCTTTCTCTGTGGTGTGGATGTATGGTATATGAAGGGAAAGTCAGGATTGGTCACATTATCGGAAGAGCATGTGTCTGGGCAGGGGGAGGGGGAGTGTAACCTAAATACTTTGACTCAAAAAGGGGAGGGGGGGGGCCGGGGGACGGAGGGCCGTCAGGCGGGTCAACAAGACTGATCGAGTGCCCGATACCACATAGGCTGGTACTTAGATCAGCCGTGGACCTTTTTGAAATGGAGGGGGGGGGGGGGGGGGGGGGGGCTTCTATGCACCTAACGCACCCCCCTCCCCAATTTTGTAGTCAGCCCTGGTCCGACCACGGAAACCATTACAAAATAGTTCACTGAGCTGGGGGGGGGGGGGGGGGGGGCGGGTGAACGGGGGTCAATCACACTAACTGGCATACTACCTTGTACATTTTGCTGTACTGAGCCTATTTTTTATTATGAATCTAAAAACGCCAAAAAGGAAACCGTTACAAAATAGTGCAAATCAAATCCACAAGTCAAATATTTCATGCATCCACAGTTTGCACACAGTCATGGTGGTATCTTATGAAATTGCATGTGCAGCTCGAGGCCGGCTGTGATAGGAGAGCGCGCGGCGTTCCATACTCCATGTACTAGCGTCCTTAGATTTTTGTTGCGACGCCCGAGAAGCGCAAGATTCACCTCCAAAATACCACCTTTTCCTAAATATGGCAGAAGAAGATTGGGTAATCGACAGTGTGCTTGGATTCTTACACAGTCCAGTATGGAGGGTGCCAATTCTTTCTTACATCGAAAAGAAATGTATAGGTAAAATTACTAAAGTAATATAAAATATTGCTGTTGTTATGTTTTTCTTTTTATTTCTGTGTGACTGTGTGACTGTGTGACAGCTCGCAGTGCAGTGCGAGTGTAGACATGTCTTGACTTGAGATCTGTGGCTGTGATGTGCAGTGGCAGTGCAGTGCAGTGGCCAGTGACTCTAGACAGTGTGCTGGGTCTGGGAAATTCAATATTTCATTTCCATAATTCCATTACATTGGGATTGGGATCATGGCCATGCAACGGGATGCCATAAATTTTGTGTTTGTTGATGAAGTTGAAAGATTAGTTTATTGGATTACATGTGATGTAGGTAGGGAGTTCGGTGACTTTTGGATTTGTTGAGGGAACCTCAACAAACTAAATATCATTGGAAAGCTTGTAAAGTGAGAAAAATAATGGTGCTTAAATCAACTTATTAGTTTCAATATTAGTGGAGATATTCCAATTTTAGAGGTAGAAGGTACAAAGTTTGGTTCTGCCAGTTTCAGGCGATGGACGGTAACTATGCTCTGCGCGTGCCCCAGCGCTATCAATAGATAACGCAAGCCTCAACATGGCCAAAAATATCAAAATCAGTACGTGGGCAATTTGTTTAGTTTACATTGGATGATCGCAGCTTAGCGCTATAGTATTACTACTCCCATAGTAATGTATTTCAATGTGTAGAGAAATCAACACACTTTCATAAATCATAAAATACTACTTTTCCATACCTTTTTCAGATTCCTTCCTCCAGTTTTAAATGATTTTTCGTCAAATTTTTGTGCCGAAAAGCGATGCAAAAATCTCAGCAAAACAATCCTTCAAAAAAATCAATTTGCAAGGTGAAAATTCCCCAAAATTCCGGCGAATTTGGTGTCATTCGAAAGATCAGATTCTGCTCTACACGAAAATGGCCTCAAATTCAACGTAGAGGGAGTTTAACTCACTGCGCATTCAGATTGGTTTTTTGGGGTGTTAAAAACATCGATTTAGGAACAACTAATGCATATATCCAGATCAAGGAAGGATTAAGCTGCAAGAGGATACCAATTTCATGGTAAATATTGAAAAATATGAATTCTACCCTAGGTTTTTTGTAGCAAAGTTTGTGCGTGTTTGCAGATACAAATGCGTGATTGCGGTATTCGGTCGTTCTCCCTATTACATGTCATGTCACAGCAATTCAACCTCAAACACACAAGCAAACTGCAAAGCAACTAGTAAACTAACTCTAGTGTCGTATCGCGACTTCTGAACGATCGATGAGCGCGCTTTGGTCTCTCTCCATTCAAGTCGCCCGCCAATGGCCGGGCGACTTGTACTTGAATGGAGACCAAAGCGCGATCATCGATCGTTCAGAAGTCGCGATACGACACGGAGAGAAGTCGAGGAGGTGCATAAATCACTTATTTTGATGCGGAATGGAGCGAAAAATCATCATTTTTATCTACCGCCAAGTCATATAGCCCGCTGTCCCATTCATCGTGTATTCCCATTATATCGCTTCGCCGAGCGCCGGTACAGCCGAAGTGCGCTTGCGCATGAAAATCATATGAATATTTATGAGGCTCGCCCCACGCACACGTGCCAGAGCGCTCCACTGTGCATGCACAAAAAAGTACGACGATAGCTACTGTATATCGGGACTGCAAAACCATGCATAATGTCCATGTCAACAACTTTATCAACACTCGCACACAAGAAAAAAGGTATGAAACGATCGATAAAAGTATGTAGAATTCAGATAAATTATCATCATTCACATACAAAATTTTCGAAATATCGAAAACTTACCTTATAAACGGCATCCCGAATTGCTCAAAATCCATTTTGGCGAAAAACAGCAGGTGAAAAAGACCTTCTTTCACAAGATTTTGTCCAAAGAGTCGCGTATCGAATTTGGTATCAACGTGTAGAATGGGCGTTCAGAAAGCCAATGACGTAAGCATCGAAATGAATTGTGGGAAGAGAATGCAGCGAAAAGGGTAAACCCTGTGCTATGTCCAGTCCGATACCGCTCCGATACCACATTTTCATGGCATGCATAATCGACCCAGAAGCCAGCCAAGTCCCGTAATGAGATGCGTGCGCACGCGATCAATGACGTCATGCATACATTATCATTCGCGAAAGGTACCGCTCGCTGGCTATGTGCAAGTTGTATCACATATTTGTGCTCTGATCGGTGGTAAGTACCATATCGTATAATTTTAAGCACAATTATCGCGCTCACAAAAGTGAAAATTTTCGGGGCTCTATAATATAAGGTGGGTCTAGAACGCCAGCGCAAGCGCTGGCGTTCTCTAGAGTTATTCGAAGACGTGCCCACGACTTGGCATGCATGACTAAAACTAAAAGAGCGATACGCTATACAAATTGCATAGAACATGGGTTCTTTTACTTTTTATTCATGCATACCAAGTCGTGGCCGTGGGCACATCTTCAAAGAGAATGCCAACTTACCGGCATTCCCTCGCGTGACATGTCTTTGTGTTCATTTGCATTGTTTTATAATTCTACTGTTCTGTTTTTTAATTTTTTTATTCATAATGACATTCTATGAAAGTCTTGCCATATTTCGTGTGAACTGAGGAAAAATAATGTTTCTTTCAGGTGCTATAAGCCTATTAAAATTTGTTCTCTCTCTTTTTTTTTTTTTTACAGTATTCAATCCAGAAGAAGAGAACAAATTAGCATACACAGAGATCTTCGAGGAGTATGGAAGTTTGGTAAGAACCGTCCCTGGGGGTGTTTCACAAATATTTTCAGTTGGACTTAAATTTAGGTTGGACCGAACAATTATGGAAAGCCATTTGTAGGCTTGGAATAAAACATATTCAAAGGAAAACAAATACACGTATTTGAGACTTTCAACAACAAAATATATCAATTATTTCAAGGCTCCTTGATAATAACAACCATAATTTATTTTATCAAACTTTTTGCCTTACAAAGAAACATAACGGCTCTCTTATTGTTACATGTAGGTCCCAATTTAGAGTTAAAGCCAAATAACAGTATTGGGAAAGTTACAAAAAACATCTATATTGGCCAAACTAATTGATCAATATAAACAAGAGATTGTGGGGGAAAATCTGAACCTCACTATCGTTAAATGCAGGAATATCAGTTGAAACTTCAATGCAGTCGCTGGTATTGGGCCTAAATTCACTGCCTCTTCGCCACTCTCCGCCGCGGCTATATTAGCTATATATATATACGCTTGTTCGCATGCGGCACATGCATATAGCTTAAATTGCACGCAGCAAACATGCTGATTTAATCTATAAGACTTTTTTATTTTTCACATTTTATTGCCCAAAAAGTCAATTTCAAAGCAGTTTTTGAACTTTTTGTCTAAATCTTTACATAATTAACAGATAAGTTATGTCAATATTATTTCACATGGTAGGTGATAAAAGCATATTTATTTTGTATTTGATGTGTTTTTGGCATTTCCAAATACATGTAGGCTACCATTTTTTGCTTATCTTGCCAAATACATTTATAAATATATATTCCTTTGTTGTATTTTGATGTTAAGTAATATTTGTATTTTGCATTGTAATAAATGTATGCATGTATGTTTAAATATTTCAGTTGTGCACAAGGCACTTTAGTCCTCGGACAACAGTCATGTTTATTTTATGTGTTTTAATAAAAACCGATATATCTAGACTAATATATCTATCTATCTATGTAAGTTATTTCGCTTTAAGTTTAACTTAGAATCTTTGTGAAACACCCCCTGGAAGCCACGAAACATGGAACTAACTGTCCTAGAAATAAAAAAGTTAAACATTTTCAGATAAAATTTAGCAGTATTTACTGTAAATGTATTTCTGCAGTAAATACAATACCTTAGGCTCATGAGCGAGTTTTCCCTTAAATATATGATCCTCGATTAAAAACAAAAATACAATTTTAATTGCATTACCCTGCCATTGCCATGACAATGTGTGAAGGTTGACTGAATAGCCCTGGAAGTATACACAATACCATCCCTAGTCAATGTACATACACCATGATTAACGATCTTACAATTACATGTGTCATGTTTTAATTCTGTTGGTGTATTTCATTTTTATGCCTCCGCCAACGAAGTGGCCGGAGGCATTATGTTTTTGGGTTGTCCGTCCGTCCGTCCGTCCGTACGTCCCGTTTTCGTTCTCGCGATATCTCAAGAACCGGTTGACGGATCACTTTCAAACTTGGTATGAGTGTACATATTGGGGTGACAATGATCTGATTAGATTTTGGGGTTCATCAGGTCAAAGGTCAAGGTCACAGGACTCAATATATGTTCAAAAATGCCTCGTTCTCGCGATATCTCTAAAACCGGTTGACAGATCAAATTCAAACTTGGTATGAGTGTACATATTGGGGTTCATGAGGTCAAAGGTCAAGGTCACAGGACTCAATATATGTGCAAAATTCCTTGTTCTCGCGATATCTCTAGAAGCGGTTGATTGATCTATTTCAAACTTGGTATGAGTGTACATATTGGGGTCACAATGATCTGATTAGATTTTGGGGTTCATGAGGTGAAAGGTCAAGGTCGCAGGACTCAATATATGTGCAAAAAGCATACTTCTCGCGATATCTCAAGAACCATTTGACGGATCAATTTCAAACTTGGGATGAGTTACATACACATCGGGGTGGCAATGATTGGATTAGATTTGGGGGGTCATGAGGTCAAAGGTCAAGGTCACATGACTCAATATATATGCAAAAATGGCTTGTTATGGCAAAATCTCAAGAACTGAATGTCAGATTTCAATCTAACTTGGTACCTGAATATTTCTTGGGAGCCAATGTAGCCATCAACATTTGGAGTCTATGGTCAAGGTCACAGAACTCAAAATATATATGAAAATTTTTTTTTTCAGTGCACACGTTATTTTGGGCTTGATATTAAAAATCGCGTCATAGCGGAGGCATAATTTTCGACTGCGCGCAGTCGAAGATCCATCTAGTTTAACATAGCAATATGAATGTTAATATTAGTTTAATATAAGTGAGAATTCTTTTTGCTCTTTAACTGGCAATTTTTTAAAGAATTAAATTAACAATTTAGATTGACCAGCAATCATGTAATTTTAATATATTTGCAAACATGTATGAAATGTGCTCCAGAAGTAATATTCACAAATATTGATATCTGGATTTAAGAAAGTATATACATTTACTTTATCTTATTTAAAGGGATAGTTGAGTTCTGGTAAAGACAGTACAGTTTTGGTCAAACTGAATTTTAGTAACCAAAACCTGCACCATTACATTACAAACTAATAGTTATAACTCTACCATGCTTGAAAGGAATTCAAAATTATAAACGACTATAAATAAAGTAAAAAGCCTGTTATCATTCAAACAGAGCCGTTCAAACTCAAGATGGCACGCTCTAAAAACTCATTGGTTTAAACCATTTTAAATAAAATATTGTGCATGTGAAGGTTCGCAAAAATAGTGATTAGATAGAGAGATAATCAACAACTATTACAAAACTTCTTTTGAAAATTTTTGAAAAGAGGAAACATTAAAAAAAATGTTTTAACAGTTGGTTCAAAATTATCTAATAATTGTGGGGCCCCACATTTATTACAAATGGTTACGTTTATGGATATTTCAGCCGTTTCTGAACCGATTTTAATCAAATAAAGTTTATTCTGTCATTAAAATATTATGCTCTTTCAAATTTTACACTCAGTTTTTCATTATCTCACAACAAAATTAATATGTGTAGCGCCCTCTCTACCAAAACTCAACTATCCCTTTAACCTTTTTACTAAATTGTAATATTTACATTTGTTTCTTGAACAAAATTAAATTTGACATTTTTCTCTGTTACATTCTTGAAGTGAATTTGGTCAATTTGTTTCTTTAGTAAATTATACATAAAGTTCATCTGTATAATGTTAAACTTTTGATCACATAAAATACTTGTATTATGAATTTATGATCAAGTTACAAAGGATGTTTATAAATTTATTTGTTTTACAATTAGTATTGATTTTACAAATTGTTTGCAGGTTGAAATGTTGCTGGAGAGTTTCTTGGAGGATCTGGGCATCAATGCCGGAGCATTTGCTCAAGTATGCGATGCGTTCAAGAGCAAGAATCCACAGGCATCACAGGTGGGTATATACAGTATGCACATTACCATATTGCTGTGTGTTGTAGACAGCGCATAGACAATGCATGGCTAGCAGGCGTTGTTGACACTCTAGCGCATACATTGTTTGTGTATACTGTACAACCAAGAACTTGCTTGTGTGGCGTGTAAACGGTCATACTAACCAATATGTAAAAAAGGCCAGCATCTGTATGCTAATGCCATGGCATACTTATTTAACCCCTATGGTTATGAAAATAAACCTTCATAATGCCAACAAGTTATGTTTGTCATGTCCCCCTACCCCAAACCAATCCTAACTGCTAATTCTCTCCATACATCCTCACCACTATATATCTATTAGATAGATAGATAAAGAAATAGATGTCAGATAGATAGCCAGAGCTTATAATTAATGTGGTTGAGAGAAAGAAATCAAATTCATGAGAAAAGGCGAAATATAAAAAAACAAAAACATTACAGTAAGCTTTGAAAATGATGATAGTGATTTATTGTCCCTCTTGTTTTCAATAATAGACGTTGTTGGAGCAGGTTTATGCCGCCCAGGATTTCACGGTCTTCAAAGTGATGATGACGCAGAAGAACATTGAGCTGGAGCTTCAGGCGTTTTCCCTGCTGCAGCAGCGCAGCGGTAACACCCCGGACATAATGAAGCCTGGTGAAATGAAATGATAGTGATTTTTTGTCCCTCTTGTTTCAATAATAGACGGGTGTTGGAACAGGTTTATGCCGCCCAGGATTTCACGGTCGTCAAGGCGATGATGATGCAGAAGAACATAGAGCTGGAGCTGCAGGCGTTGTCCCTGCTGCAGCAGCGCAGCGGTAACACCCCGGACATAATGAAGCCTGGTGAAATGAAATGATGATAGTGATTTTTTGTCCCTCTTGTTTCAATAATAGACGGGTGTTGGAGCAGGTTTATGCCGCCCAGGATTTCACGGTCTTCAAGGCGATGATGATGCAGAAGAACATAGAGCTGGAGCTTCAGGCGTTGTCCCTGCTGCAGCAGCGCAGCGGTAACATCCCAGACATGAAGCCTGGTGAAATAAAATGATGATAGTGATTTTTTTTGTCTCTGTTATTTTAATGGTAGACGGTGTTGGAACAAGTTTATGCCGCCCAGGATTTCACGGTCTTCAAGGCGATGATGACGCAGAAGAACATAGAGCTGGAGCTTCAGGCGTTGTCCCTGCTGCAGCAGCGCAGCGGTAACATCCCAGACATGAAGCCTGGTGAAATAAAATGATGATAGTGATTTTTTTTGTCTCTGTTATTTTAATGGTAGACGGTGTTGGAACAAGTTTATGCCGCCCAGGATTTCACGGTCTTCAAGGCGATGATGACGCAGAAGAACATTGAGCTGGAGCTTCAGGCGTTGTCCCTGCTGCAGCAGCGCAGCGGTAACATCCCGGACATCATGAAGCCCGGGGAGAAGGCGCCGGTTGCTCACTCCCAAGCACAGGTAGACAACGAGGAGGAGCGCATCTTGCAGGAAGTCATGCAGTGAGTGTCCTTCACCCTCCCCCCCCCCCCCCCCCCCGCCACCCCCAAAATAAATGAATAAATAAAAAGAAAACAGTTTATCTTTATTTGAAACAATTTATTTAAAAAAAGCTGCATCACTACAGTGATCTCATGCACATATCCCTAAGTTTATTTCAAATCCTTTGGGTTTGTTTCCGGTTTATAATAGCTTCCGACCACACAAACATAGAAGAGGGTTTCAGGGACGAACAATCCGTCAGATGGGCTCCTAGCTCAGTCGATAGAGCACCGAATGTCTAGAAATCTGGAGGTCTCTGGTTCGAATCCAGGGGAAACCAATTTTTCTTTGTTCATTTTTCATTTAAAAACAAAGCAAGCAGATGGTTATAACCCGTAGCCTACAGCAGAGCTCGACACTAGCATGTGCTCGATTGCCTGGGGCAAGTCAAAATTTATGTCTGGCAAGTAACATTTCATAAATGGTGTAGTTTGATTGCCCAATCGGGGAACTAACATTTCTGTCCAACTATGAGAGAAAATGTTATTCCTATATAGTGCTATTCATAAGCGGATGCATCCCTTTCGACTGCCCGTCAAAGATTGCTCTAGTTTTGCAAATAAAATGTCTTCATTTCTCTTTTTGAATCTCAGGAAATCGAAAGAGGAATACGAACAATCGTTAAAGTCGAAGAAGAAGGGCGGGCACGTGAACGAGGCGATGGATAAGTCGCTGGCTACGGGTCAGGAGGTCAAACAGCTCAAGATACAACAGCAGAAGGAAGAAGAGGTTTTGCAAAAGGTAAGTTTTTTAAATTCCAGTGTCGTTTTATATCTGTTCTTGCGTTTCTCTGCATTGTCTACCGACACGTGCCCACGACTTGGAATGCATGGCTTTAAGAACCAATGCTCTTTACATTTTGTATAGAATATTAGTTTTGTAGTCATGCATGGGCATGTGTTGGTAGAGATTGTTGCCTTTGTCTTTAAAAAAAAGAAGCTGAACATTGATTTTTTAAATCCCAGCCGGGGACATGAATCTTTGAAAAAGACACTTGATAAAATTTGTTTTTCTATGTAAAGTTGTATAATATGAGTACTTTGAAGGAGTGGGGGATGCATCTTCGCACCTGTATATGCCTGTTTAGAATGCTCCTGAGGGAGTTAGATACATGCACATTGTATGTGTATTGATTGCACATGGTTCTTTAGCACTGTGTGCCTAACAGGCGACGGGCTGGAATACTCCCTAGGGAGTGGAAAATGTGCACTTTGTGTGCAGGAATGATAGCAGTGTGTATCCGTTGATCGGGGTAGTGATAATAGTGTAAAGCGCTGTGATCCTCACAGGAATAGCGCTACTTAAACATTTTTATTATTATTATGTATTTATCTGATGAATCGTATAAAAATGTCTTTGTGTAGAGAGGGTTGTTATAGTCTTTATATTTTGTAGGGGCTGGGGACTGGTCCAGGTCACGTTACTTTGCTTGGTTATTTCATCCAAAATGGAGATAGAACTATAACCATAAGAAATAGGCATGACCGATTTCCCCTTTGGTACTCAATTGCCTACAGGAGCATTTTATGCTATGCATTTCTATTAAAGGCTGTTGCGAATTCTCCTTGGCAACAGGTAAAGTTTGTGGATGTGGTGTGGCAAGATTGGACGAGGGCGCACTTTCCAATCGTGAGATCCTGAGTTCGAACCCTGCCCACCGCGTTTGTCCTTCAGTAAGGTTATAGAAGTCAAACCTATTATTATTATTATATTATTATTAAAGTTTGCAATGATATAATTACAAATATCACTGATGCCAAAGAATCTTCATTTGAAGAGTTTATAACAATTAAGTTTTGATAATGCTTTCTTTCTTTCACACAGACACTAAAGCTAGCAATATCAGAAAATTCATCGCCCTCCCCAGCACCGTCAAAATCATCGAAATCCCCAGCACCGTCAAAATCATTGAAATCTCCCAAGCCCGGGGTAAGTTACATGTGTACTTGTGTATGAAATATTCTATCTTACAAATTGTTTGCATTTTTTTATTTACATGTTAGGGCTTGTCAAGATTGAGGTCAGAATTTGGTGAACATTTATTTAAAAACAATCCTTTTTTAAAGGAATAATTGTACATTTATTTGTACCTCATGCATTTGAAAGTAAATGTATACTGTAAACTTGGGGCTCAGAAGGAATGTCCAGTTTAGAACCGGCTCGGAAAGGCTTCCATAATTTTGTCTGATCTCCGGACCGGCTCGGAAAAATCCTGACAATAAATGTTTAACATAAATGTTTAACATTTATAATGTTAACATCTTTAATGTTTTTTTTTTCTTTCACAGTCTGGTAGCTTTAAAGCCCTGTCAATGGCCATTGTACCCATATCCCCTACACCATCAACCGCCTGTACTATCAGCAAAACGGTCAATAGGGAGGCTCTAGGTATCCACAAACACAATGACCAAATGTTTATACCCTGATAATGAATGTTAAGTGAATGTTTTTATGTTCACTGTGTGTATCTTTCACAGTCTGCTAGCTCTAAAGCCCCGTCAGTGCCCAGCGTTTCCAAGTCCCCTACACCATCGGCCACAAGCACCAGTAGCACTAGCAGCAAGGCGGCGGCTAAGCCAGTTAGCGGACAGGAGGCAGCAGCAAACTGGCTGCTTAGCGCCCAGGCAGAGGCTTCGGACGGAAGGTCGGACTCTCGTGTCAGTGTAAGTTAACTCATCCCTCGATCCCTCCTGTATTTTGTAATTCCCAAACTGGATGCTTAGCGCCAAGGCAGAGGCTTTGGACGGAAGGTCGGACGCTCGTGTCAGTGTAAGTCAGCTCGTAGCTCGATCTTTCCTGTAATTTATAATTCTCAAATTGGCTGCTTAGCGCCAAGGCAGAGGCTTCAGACGGAAGGTCGGACTCTCGAGTCAGTGTAAGTGTAACTCGTAGCTCAATCCCTCCTGTATGTTATAATTCTCATTGAGATACATGAAAAATACATCATGTTTACAAAGCTGAAGCAATGGGTTGAAACATTCTTATCTGAAGAACATTTTGATTCTTTTATTTGTATGCCTCCGCCAACGAAGTGGCCGGAGGCATTATGTTTTCGGGTTGTCCGTCCGTCCGTACGTCCGTCCGTCCCGTTTTCGTTCTCGCGATATCTCAAGAACCAGTTGACGGATCAATTTCAAACTTGGTATGAGTGTACATATTAGAGTGACAATGATCTGATTAGATTTTGGGGGTCATGAGGTCAAAGGTCAATGTCACAGGGCGCAATATATATGCAACAATAGCTTGTTATGGCAAAATCTCAAGAACCGAATGTCAAATTTCAATAAAAATTGATATTTTAATGTATCTTAGGGAGACAATGAAGCCGTACAATTTTCGGATCATTAGGTCAAAGTTCAAGGTCACAGGACAATAAATACATGCAAAAATAGCTTGTAATGGCAAAATCTTAAGAACTGAATGTCAGATTTCAATCAAACTTGGGTACTTGAATGTATCTTAGGGAGCCAATGAAGCCATACAATTTTGGGGTCATGAGGTCAAAGGTCAAGGTCATAGGACTATAAATACATGCTAAAATAGCTTATAATGGCAAAATCTCAAGAACTGAATGTCAGATTTCAATCAAACTTGGTACCTGAAAGTATTTTAGGGGACTGATGTAGCCATACAATTTTGGGGTCATGAGGTCAAAGCTCAAGGTCACAGAATTCATAGATGCGAAATAGCTTGTAATTGTAAAAATTCTCAAGAAATGAATGTCAGATTTCAATTACACTTGGTACCTGAATGTATCTTATGGAGCCAATGTAGCACTACAATCTTGGGGTCATGAGGTCAAAGGTCAAGGTCACAGGACTCATTATACATGTACATGTATATGCCAAAATAGCTCATAATTGTGATACAGTATCTCAAGATCTGGTTGATGAATTACCATCAAAATTGAGTGTACAGTATTAATTCAGTGCATGTTAATTTTGGCTTGATATCAAAATTGCGTGATAGCGGAGGCATAATTTTCGACTGCGCGCAGTCGAAGATCCATCTAGTTGGTAATATTATTTGTTTTACTTTAAGAATATATTAGGTATTTTCTTTTGATGGCTAACATTTTGACAAGATTTCTAGGAATGTCCAAACTTATGTTTATTTACTACTAAATATTATTTTAGCAGAGGTATGTGTAAGGCAATTTTTGCAAACGAAATTGCTTTTAAATCACCTACAGAATCGGAGATAAGCGCTGCCTTATGTGCCAAGTTTGCACGAGAAGGACTTGTTACTTATTTCTTACTTATTCCCTCTGTACAGAATCTCTCGACCGCCGATCCAAGCGATCTTGAAAAGCGAGCGCAGTACCTGAAACAGCAACGTGACATGCTGATTGCCAAGAAGAAGAGCGCGAGGGAAAAAAGTCTTGACGTCTTTGAGCAGAGCCAGTCCCAGGCCCGGCCTAAGTCATCCAGGGCCGCCAGGCAGGCCACACAAGGTATCTAATTATATTAATAATAATAATGCATTTATATAGCGCATTTTCCATCTAAAATGTTTTCAATTGTTCTTTGAAGAGACTGAATTACTCTTGGTTGCGGAGAGTTAGAGGTAGTTTCTTGCAAAGCTTGGGTGCTGCCGAAGCAAAGGCTTTATCCCCGAAGTGTGGGAAGCATCTTGGCAGATGGATGGTTCAGCAGGCTGCCTTAGTGCTGTAGTATTTCTGAAAAAAATAAGTAACATGTAGCAAGAAGTAAAGCAAAAAAATAAGTTCATTGTTCTGTCTCATTGAAATCTTGAAATAATATTTGAAACATAATTTGTACAGGCGATGTCCAACGTAATGGTCAGTTGGATTAGATGAAGCTTGCGATGATGAAAGACCTCGCAGATTGCCTTAAAAACAAAGTTGCGCACAAGAATTAATATCAAGCGAAAATCCTAATTGTCAATGTTCTCTCTAATGGCAGTCATTAGCAATCATTTGTTCGTACTTTATTTTCCTGCAGGTGATGTCAAACATGATGGTCAAGTGGATGAGGTTAAGCTTGCAATGAGGATAGCCCTAGCCGAGTGCCTTAATAACGAAGTCGTCCACGAGAATAACAAACAAGCACGATTCAATTTCCAATGTGTTGTCCAATGGAAATCATTAGCAATTAATTGTTCTTAGTTTATTTTTTCCCACAGGTGATGTCAAACATAATGGTCAAGTCGATGATGGAACGAATTAAGTCATCAACAAGAATAACAAACAAGCACAAATTTTATTTCCAATGTTTTGTCTAGCGGAAATCATTATCAATTAGCTGTTCTTACTTGATTTTCCCTACAGGTGATGTCAAACACGATGGTCAAGTGGATGAGAAGAAGCTCGCAATGAGGAAAGCCCTCGCCGAGTGCCTTAAGAATGAAGTAATCGACAAGAAGTAAACGCAAGTTGACCCTCGCATGAGTATACAGGGTGGCCCAGAAATAACGGAACGGGGTGCTTGCTATAATGAAGACACATGATGCCCGTCATAGCAACTAGTAACGCTCAATGCGTGCGCCATTGTTAGTACCCCTTCTTCTCTATACACAGCTGAACGCACACTCACAATGGCGCACGGTTGATCGTTACTCGATGCAGTATGGCGGGCATCACGAGTCTTTAGTATGGCAAGTACCCCGTTCCGTTATTTGTGGGGCCACCCTGTATAGGCAATGAAAAGCTTGGAGAAATCATATCTGTGTATCTATTATATGGGGATGTGCTATTCAACTGCAGTGGACTAGACAGTCAAACCTGGCTTATTGACAACCTGTCTATAGCAGTCAACCTGCCTATATAATGGCCACCGTAAGTGATCCCCTGCAGGAAAAAACAATGTTGTGAAACCTGTCTATAGAGGTCACCTGCCTACAGTGGCCACTCTTCTTGTTTCCCCAAAGGTGGTCACGTCACCATACACAGGTTTGACTGACTGTACATGAGGAGGTGCTATTCAACTGCTAAGGGATACAGTCAAACCTGTCTATAAAGACCGCCCAATGGAGACATGCATGCAAAGTGGTCCTTACGAGCAGTGGTCTATATAGACAGGTGCATTTATATGTACATAAAGTGCTTTCTAGGGATAGCATACAATAATAGTGGGCATTTAATATAAGCAGGTGGTTTTTATAGACAGGTAGTAACAAGAGCAAGTTTGACTGTTTTTGATTTTGTATTTTGCCACCACTTTTTGTGTATCCGGAAGATTTTTGTCCAATAATTGTCTGACTCGCAGAAAAAATATTGCATGTCAATAAAAACTAATGTGTATTCAAATGATTTCATTCATAACTTAGTGTGGGTGGTTCGTCCCTGTTTATAATGTTATACAAGAAAATTAAATTCTTTGAGCTTTTCATAGTCATTGGAGGGATCATATTATTCCAGCTGTTCATGGCCCATCAAATTCTTAGAAAACTGCTATACAGAATTGGATAGTTTCCACTCATTGGCTGTATTCTGAAGGCAGGTTCAGTTAAACCATCATCTAAATTAGACATGGATTTTGATCAAAGCTAAACTTGACTCCAGAATATTACTTCTAGTATGGTATTCATTATATTATAGTCTTATTTTTAGACTATATTCATCAGTAATTATGTGTGATCATGCAAATGCAAAGTGTGCATCAATTGCATCTAGGCATAAAATGTATATGTACTGTAGAATCTGCTACATCTTTTGTTTGCTATGGCGTACATTGGTGTTTGTACTGTTTATCTTGTGTTTAATTCCTATGGAATCAGAATTAGCGATAATAAAGATGAAGTGAAAATCCACACAAGTGCAGGTGGATTTAATATAAATAGAGAAATTAAATTACACTTTTGCCATGATACTTCCTAAGTGGAGTTTAAAAGGTGCCCTTTGTGTGCAGGAATGATCGCAATGTGTAATAGTAATAAATGTAAAGCGTTATGCTACTCACTTGAATAGCGCTAAATCAAATAACCATTAATATTATTATTATTATTATTAAACATTGTCAGATTCTCATTTACAGCCATTTCTACCAGCCAAACCCAATAATAATTATAGTAATAATAATATGTTTATATAGCACATAATGATCACTCTGCGTTTTACGATGAAACGATTAAATAAACAAAATACATTCATTAAAATAATATAATTTAGAGGGGAAAAATACAATGCGGTCTATATTTTGAATGTTGATTTTGAACTTTGTAATGGATGTACTCAGCGAATGCTTAATCTATTAACTATGGCTTCATATCTGTTTGTCTTGGGGATTGTATACATATACGGTTTAAATGTGGAGAAATTTTCCTATGCTATTTCCAACAATCGTCAGATGCAATATTTAGGCAAATGATAAACGAGTGTATAATTATATGTATAGCGTCTTTCGTAAATTTGTATTGTGTGATATTGTAGAAAAGAAAAACATTACATTGCATTTTAAAATCCTGTTTCATCTTACCTAGAAGGCCTCCTGCCCCCCCCCCCCCCCCAACAAAAGTATTTTGTTTTAAACGGGCCCTTTATGCAAATGTATGTCTGCGTTTTGTAACCTTTAGATGCTTTGTTATGTGTTTGTACTGGTTGTGGCAAACAAAAAAAGAAAGAATATTTCAAGATTTTGCTAAATGTGTATGCAAAAGGAAAGTGTACATAAATTAAATTAGTATATTTATCTCATTTGAACTATACATTACTATGAATAATGCTGATTGAAAAGCGCGACCAGTAATATTTTGAATTCAGATTGTATTATTGAAAAGTGCACTTTTTCTTTTTCGACAAAAACAATGTACGCATCATTATTCATTGTGAGAGCTGCCAACTTGGATGTTTCTACCATATTTAGTTAGATGTTCTTCAACATCTAAAATAAGAAAATGTGTGATTCAAAAACTAAGTACATTTTATTTCCCCACATTTGTAACATGTTTTCTCTGTTATAAAGAACAGTGCATCAGTGTTTTGTTTAAATGTGGCTATCTGCAGAGGTTGGTATCTCTGTATTATCTCCAGTACATACCTAAGCTTTAAAACTTGTATTAATTTGATTCATTTTCAAATTTCACTGACAACAGTATTCTAACTAGTATTTCAATATATTTTACTGCTCCTCACTGTTTGTACTGTTTAGGCTTTTACAGAAAAAACATACCTGGGGGGTGTTTCACAAGATCCGAAGTTGAACTCAACAAATTGTACCAACAATTATTGAAAGCCATTAGTAGCCTGGGAATAAAATATATTCAAAAGCAAAAAATGCAAGTATTTGTAAGACTTTACATAAATGTTACATCAAGAACATGATATCTCCTTGCATGATTATAGAAAATATCAATGACTTGAATCAACGTTTTATGTCCTTTTAAAAGACATTTTACAAAATTGTTTTAAAGAAACTAATGGCTTTCCATAATGTCTAAGTCCAACTTAGAGTTAAGTTCAACTTAGGATCTTTGTGAAACACCCCCTTGATACCAATTTCTTTCTTCCACCTAAATGTATCTACATGTTAAATCATTAGCATAATAAGTGTGTGTTCCTATATGAGTAGATGACTTGGATTTGATTTGCTTATACTAGAGAATGATGTTTGTGTATACTACACCTTTCGTATACATTTTCTTATAGAAAATCCATAATTTTTTTGGTGTAGTTTGTAACCTATTAAAATCAAATGGTTAAACTATTTAAAGACTGATGTTAGTGTATACTACATTTGCGTAGCAAGTTACATAATACCTATTCATCAGGGGGGGATGAATGAATAGATCATCCCCCCCAGTTGAATGGTTATCAATGACATGTCTACACCCGTGGTATACTACACCTTTCGTATACATTTTCTTATAGAAAATCCATCATTTTTTTGGTGTAGTTTGTAACCTATGTATACCTCAACTTGCATTAGAAGATATTGAAATTAAATGGTTAAACTATTTAAAGTAAGAATGATATAATTCTACAAATGTAGCTATAGGTTTGATGTGGTATAAGACATGAGGAATACAGACATTCCTTGAAAAATAAATTGAATGTTGATAGTTTTTGCACACCTTAATAAGAAATATCTTATAATTTTGTGAACGCCAACGTGATAACATGTATTATTACATTATGATTGTCATTATTATTATTATTGTTATTATTATTATTTGTAAGTGTATTATTATTATTATTATTATTATTATTACTTTTATTATTATTATTATTATTATTATTATGATTTGTATTATTGTCAACACAGTTAGGTTTGCATTATGATATGTCTATAGTACTGCAGGGTTACATGTACATGTATGGTACAGTATCACACTATCGGATATAATATAATATGGTAGATCTACAGTAATATTCACGGCACACAACTTTCATACAGTGCAACCTTATAAAATATGCATGTATCTTTGCACCGCCCATTGCCAAATGTTGATGGCAT
This sequence comes from Echinarachnius parma, assembly GCA_037951105.1. Classification (NCBI taxonomy): domain Eukaryota; kingdom Metazoa; phylum Echinodermata; class Echinoidea; order Clypeasteroida; family Echinarachniidae; genus Echinarachnius; species Echinarachnius parma. The sequence goes on along the minus strand of JBAMJV010005577.1, from coordinate 146,987 downwards.
GAACATAACCACTTTTCACAGTAATAGATAAGTATCGACGATCACTTTATATCTAATAAATGTATAACTTTGTTTGTGTGCTAATATCAAACACTGTGCACTATAATCACCTTGAGCTTACAGAATGTTTGTAATTGTTTATGTTCCGTCCCTTCTACAAAGACCTTGTTGTATTAAGCAGGGCTCGACTCGACTCTAGCACTTACCCTATTGACCGGGGTAATCTGAACATTTATTTCGGGCAAGTAAAATTTCAGAAATGGTCTAGTTTTGTTGCCCGATCGGGCAAACAACATACCTGTTCAACTACGAAAAGAAAAATGTAGATCTCTAGAAACAAGAGAACAATTTGCCAAGCTACTTTATTAGCGCAATGACTTTTCATATTTTTAGGCCAAGTAAATTACCTATTCGACAGGTTAATTTTTGATTCGGGCAAGTAAATTTTCTGTTTGGGCAAGTAAAATGTGAACATTCATGGTTTTACCCACAGAAATACAATAGAAATACTAGAAGCCCAACTGAATAAGCGTATAGCGTTTTAACCACAGAGATAGGCCACGCCTTCAGCAGCAAGTTTTTGAAAATAAGTTGATGAGTCCATGCAAATGAGGTAGTACGTCAGAGTTTGTTCATTTGAATAATTTACCAGACGTGGATTCATTGGATAAAATAACACATTACGCAAAAAGCTAAAGTAATTATGCATTGCGCACTCATTTGTGTTGCAGTTGCCATGGCATGTAAACACGCACTTCTCTGCAAAATTGCGCTTCATAATACCAAAGACGCTAAGTATTTTAATTCATCTCTATTATTTTAGTTACGCGCTGTACTAACAGTTACGCGATTTCATTCAGTTAATTGCGCCGTCAAGAAACAGGGGATTTCCCTACTAGGAGCAAAATATTGTTTTTCATTGTGACGTCATAACAGCAGCATACACATAAATTTGTGCGTGACAATTGTGAAGTTCGCGCCCGCGCATTATTATGAATGAATTTACACTAATATTACCATGGCAGCCAGTCTCATTAAAGGGGAATTAACCCTTATCCTTTTGACTTACTGGATGTGATGAGAGCATAACTACTATCATTGCTAGTCACTTATTTCCTCATGAATATTCCCGATTACAAAAATAATCAATATTTTATGGACCACTGTCGTCTGATTTCAATGCCCATAGGAGGCGGCCATTTCTTCAACTACTCGTCGTGAAATGACGTGGCAGGCGGAGAACACAATAGCATTATCATAACCCACTATTGTGTTCTCCGCCTGACACGTCATTTCACCGCGAGAAGTTGAAGAAATGGCCGCCTCCTGTTGGCATTGAAAGCAGACGACAGTGGGCCATAAAATATTGATTATTTTCATTATTGGGAATATTCATGAGGAAATAAGTGACTAGAAATGACAAGAGTTATGCTCTAATCACATCCAGTAAGTCAAAAGGATAAGGGTTAATTCCCCTTTAACATAGACTTCTCAACTTCTCTTCATTGAAAATTTGGCCAACTTCCATTTTGAGTTGGGGGGCCTGGTTTTACCTGGCTGATTGGGCAAATAGAATATAAGTAGTGTGGAGGCTTAATGTATCAAGTGTTGAGTCATGTCCAAATGATTGTTAGTGATATTCAAACTACATGTCGTCGGGTCAGAGTGCAGTAGGGCGTTAATTGATTTTTGGCTAAATTGAGTTACGCGAGCCATCTTTTAGGTCTGAGCCGTCTCTATGTGCTGGCAAATTTTCAGAGAATCGTACAAAATTGATAATTTGGGAAATATTTATCGACAAAACAAAGAGTTACACTTGGCTTCTACACGGCTCTCAAACTATAAACATGACTATCCTCCCCACATAACAAAACAATTGAGTGACTTAATTTGCACCCTTCTCTTTCTCAACCGAAGATATACAGTACTAGAACAAAGGAAGTTGGTTAGGTACAACCTACCTAATGCAATTGTGATCAGTACCATTCTTATTCAAATGTTCTATAATTTAAATAATTCAACCAATAATTCCACTGAAAATACCTCCTAGTTTCCTGAATGTAGTGGGAAAGCAATGCCAAATTAATAACCTTTTATCAATTACATGATCAATTTTTTAGTATCGTGACATTCGTTTTTGAAAATGAAAGTGTTTTTGCATTTTGTAGGTACCAGTTGAGGCAGCATTTAGTAGTATTTGGGCAGTTGTTAAATTGAGCAGGCTTTTGCAAGGTTTTTATTTGAACCCCTTTAACAGGTTTACCCGATTAAGTGGAGAAAATTTGCTTGAAGAAACATATGATGAATTCCTACTCCTTTTAACAGAAAAGCGGAGACTGTATTTAGTTTATTTTGACCGACAGTAGTAAATGTAAAAAATTGAGGTACTCTTGTTTTAGTCTATCAGTACTATCACTGGACTTACAATATCCTATCACAGTGAATGGTATACACATGTACATGTATTGCATATATTCTATTAGACCAAAAAGTAAACTGTCAACCACCCAAAAATAATATTCTTATAAATGGAAGGTAACGCATCATCCATGATTCTATCGTCTCCTAACGTACGCATGAATAGAATTGGCGCACTCGCAGATGTTTGGCACATACGGAACCATGAGGCCACGTTGGTTCCGTAAGTGGTGGTAATTAATTGTATTGTTCATGAATTACACAACCCTTTGCAAAGTGTTCGGCAGCTATTTAATATCACACAGCAGTACCAAAACATTTAATTATGTGTTGTTCTGTGCATGGTGGTCCCCTTTAAAGTCGCTTATTACCGACTACTTAGTATTCCAATATTTTATGAGTCCTATCATAAGGGCCACATTTAAAGATATGTTTAAGTACTTTGCATTTTTACTAGTATATGTAGCCTCATGTTCATTGTAATAGTTGTATGTTAGAAATGTACATTCCCATTATGTAACTTTCTCTACTTTTTCATCTACATTAAGTGTGTGCAAAAGTATAAGTATATATATATATGTATATGATTGATCTTTGTGAGACGTGCACAATAAATAGAGATTTATAGATTAAATGATCCATGTTTGTTATCTGCAGTTTACTTTTTTAGCACGATTATAAAAGAAACGGCCGTATTGGAATAATCACACATAATACACACAAAAAACAACTTTCACATTCAACTTCTCAACTTTTGCATACGATTGCTCTTCGCGAGACATACACAATAAATAGAAGATATCTATAATTAAATTAAAGGGTATGGATAACGATGTGTGCGGACAATTACCAAAACTGTCAATTTCTGAGGTAAATATTGGTGTATATTAGTATATATAATATACTATGCAATATAATATGCAAGCGTAGACAATTGATCTGATATGACTTGTACATCCAACTAATGGAGTTGTACATGTGTACCTTTAATTGCGCTATACATGAACAGTCAAACCTGTATTAATAGCCACCTGTCTATAGTGGCCAACAAAAGCTACTCTAGAGGCTACTATATAATACTGGCCACTGGAGAGAAAAAAGAATGCAATGGAACCCGTCTTTAAATGGCACCTGTCAATGGCACATATCAACGGATTGCGTAAACGGATGTCAAACGGAGAGCTAAATTTTCCATCCGTTCGTCTCCGTTCGTATGCGTTTCTTGTCCGTTCCTTGTCCGGTGATGTACGTTGTTTTATGTTTTGTACATAAAGCAATGGAGACGACTTTCATCACCGGATAATTTCATTTCGCAAATTTTCTATTCGTTGGGCATTTGTTTCCGCTATCCGTTGATATCTGACCGGTCCATTATAGGTGGTTGCTATACACCGGTTTTGACTGCACATGAACATGCAAAATACACTCGATGCAAACAGAGTAAAGTACGACGCATAGAAATATTTGAGGTTTTTCGTTTGTTGTTCTGCTCCAAAGAATTTATTTACACTTCACAAAAAACAGGGTTGCCCCCCTCATCCATTCTCTATTGAACAATCAGGCACCCCATTATATTATAATAGTTCATATCATTCTCATCATCATCATCATCATTATTATCATTTTTAAAAAAGAAAGAAAAATTTTCTTCTACAAATATAAGTATGACCCAGTACTGCCAACTGCCATTTAGCTTCACAAACGTTTTTTTGATCGTACAAAGACTCGTCACAAAGATTAAAAGAAGGAAGGAAAAAAACGTAGATGTGGCTTTTGTTAAAATCAAAAATAAATTACGGGACAGGTATAAAGAGAGAAAAATTCATGACATTGCTACATCCATCGTGGCTTTTGTGAAAGTGAATGGCAGTGGGCCTTCGTTTCATTTTGACACAAAACATTTACAGAAATATGCTCACCTCATTATTTCAACAGACAAAAACAAATTATAATTCAAAATTCTCCAGACTCCCACCATCACCAATCAAGGGTGATAATGAAACGTAATACAGTATTAATCATTAAAAATTTAATACCATTCAAAATGTATAATTGCGATACTTGCGATTCTAAAAAAAAAAAGAAGATAGGGTATTGTAAATAATTTGGTGCACAAACTTTTTTGTTTAAATGTTTGGAACTTGGATCAACTAGGCGTTTTAATACTGCACAGCACAGATCGTAGTCATAACAGTGTGTTTCACCCTCTGCATTGATTGCTTTACATGGGAATGCTAAGTGATTGATTTTCCTGCTATTCTGAATTTTTCAAATGCTGTCAAATTAGAAATAAATAAAAAGAAACTAGAAATAAATAAAATAAAAAACATAATAGGATGGTAGTATTAAATCACATTGTAATTTGTTTCGATTGAAATATGATGACCTACAGGAATCGGCGTACTAGTTAATGGCAATTATTATCTGTACCATCAATTTATGTGATTGCCACATCAAATTGAAAATTGCATTGAGTAAAAATGGAATAATATTGGTATCCTAAAATTCATTTCATTAGATCAAATGAATCTCAAATCATTGAAGTATAATTAAAACAATCAGGAAGAAATTCATAACTAAAACTAAATTCTCTGAATTGTGTCATATTGTGTTCCAAAAGCAATCAGTAAAATCTGATATATTTCAGAAATTGTCAGCATGATTACATATATGTAACTCACAAGAGGGTTCAAAACCAAATTGAGTGAGGAATTGAAATACTTGTCATTCCAATGCTTGTCAACAAATGATTCTTTATTCTAAAATAGTAAAAATACAAATCAAATTATATTCAAATGAAACATTTAATGAATGCAATGATATAATTAATAACTCCCAAAATTTGAGGTCCCGACAATCGTTTGCAGAGACAAAAAAAAAATTCAACAAAACACAATTTAAAAACAGTGGTGGCAGGAGAATAAAAACAGTGGGTACTATTATGATACAGTACAATAACAGGCACCTTTAAATACAAAATAAAATTTTCTAATTGATTTTCGGAAATAAATGCATTCTATTCTGCCGAGATATACATGTTCTGTTACACTCTGATATTTTACACACAGCATCGTTAATAATAATAACATAAAATTGTGGCAATATGACATGGTTCTTGCTTTGTACAGACAAGTAATAAAAAGAACAAGAATAAAGGATGAGACAAACAAATAACACAATTTTGAAAATAATACAATTTGTCTGCCATGTAGTGTGTACATTGATTTCATATCAAACCAACACTTGTCAATATTCGTACACTGCCAGGTAGCACCACTAACTAAAACATGATGCAATAGAGTGTGACACTGTAACGAAACAAGGATACATCCTCAATCAATATGATTTAAAAACAAATAATATAATCTGTTGGGGGAAGATAACATTTACGAGTTCCATCAAAGTACATCGTGAACTTAGCTTTATTATTACTGGAATGATTGTATCTTTTCTAATCCTTCTCTTTATCACACAAGAAAGTTGTGGAGTATTTTTGGACGAGCAATGGAAAATAAGGCTACAGAGGCTACATGTTGAAAATTCGGACATAATTGGTTGCCCAATCAGACAAGTAAAATTGAGCACCCTTGCAATTTCAGTGGCCCGACACGTATTTATTGGTAGCCCGGGCTAGCGCGCCAGTGCTAATTTCAAGCTCTGTATATATATTTCCAGCACGTAGCACGGTGTCTCAGTTCCACAATAACTCAACGAAAACCATCATTTTAGTTAGTTTAAGTAATAAGAGCTTGACAATACTGACTGGGTATAGAGTGGATGCATTTTTTCGCTTACCATTTGGTGTCTAAGATTGCATATCAAAGAAAGGAATGAGGCATTATAGGTTTTGTGAAATCTGAAAATTAACAGCTAATGATATCAGTAACCACCCAATTCCCGCTCGGCAACGATCTAAAAATCCACATAATAATTAAAAAAGAGAATGAGTTTGGCATGATGTCACCAATTATTTCTACAAAAAAAATGTAATTACAATTTTAAAAAGTGAGTACAAAGAGTGGTAACAAATATTAAAGGGAACATCGTGTGCACCCCTCGGCCTACAAATGGGGGGAGAATGGAACATGTTTTCAGAGCCTATAGATCTACTCTTTAAAACATTTTGTTGCAATACAGACATACTGGATCATAATTAATAACCCTGTGTGTTGAATTCTTCCTGGGAACAGATACGATCACACGTTATACCATAATATTACCATTTCTAAGTTTTTAAAAAATCGTCACATTTATCAAACAAATATTTGACACACATTGAAGAGGGGGAGAAAAAAATGTCACAATGCTATAGCATGAATTACAGACGATGAAAAAAAATACTGTCACAGCTATAGCATAAATTACATATGGTGAACAAAATCGTTCACTGCTATAGCATGGATTACAGAAGGAGCCCCCTTTTGAATTGAATCGCATCTGGGGAGGGGGCCCCGTCAAATTCCTGAGACGAGTGTGGTGCAGCATAAGACTCTAGAGGGACACACGTACAAGTCACAATGTTTGCTTTACTGGTGCAGAGTCCACGACATTCAACCCACAACAACAGTGGTACGAACGAGGGGGAGAGAGAGAGAAACGGCCAGTGGCTCTACTTCATTCACAAAAATAGTCAAGGTCTACTGAATCACACTGCGAACAACACTCTACGTCACTAAAGCCTTCGTGTCCGCGGCGAGTGCAGGATGGAGTACTGTGAACCGCCACATTTTCCACGAAAGTGAGAAGTCAGCGTGCGACGATTGACAGCAGAGGGCATGATGATAACATTTCATTTTTTTTTTTCTCCCATAAAAAAGTTGAACAGACATTTTTTTTGTCAAGTAGACAAGCTCATTGGTTAAAAAACAATCGCATATTCCGCTTGAAATGGATGGTGTGCGAATGTTAGGGACACATAATTTAAAGATCGATGCAGCCGGAGTCAGCAGTGACCATTTTCACTGATTGAATAAAGATCTCTCGAGTTTATAATCACAGCCTAACTTTTACGAGGGAATGATAGAAATAGAGAGCGACAGAGAACAGATGATGATCCATGTTTGAATCCGTCGACAGCGGAAAATCCTTTGCGATACAGGCAGGATCACACACGCATGTCTTCTCCACAGCGAGGTGTCTGTCACAAGCTAATGCACATCCATCAATGTCTATCAAAGTGAATACTGACAATGTGCATCGTGGAAGTCTATGCATGTGCCTTGGACGTCACACCCACGGAACTTGTGGGAGGCATTTATTTGGTTTGCGATGCATCCAGAGTAACCTTCCGTTGGCAATGCTCCGACAAACGGCATCAATAAATTACCTCGATTCATCAGGCAATGTGATTATGTAGGGAGAAAGTGACACGACATCTGCAGTCAACGCTCTTTGAATCAGTTGGGACTGGACACCACCTCCGGGCTTCAAGACGCTTCAAGACCTGTAATGGTCCTCCACGGATAGTTTTTTTTTTCCCACTCTCTCCTAGCAACTGGTTGTCAATTACTAACCTTCACTCTGACGGCCTTGAATTTTTTAGCAGGCTTTGACACTGGCTCATGTTCCAATTGATGACAGGAGAACACTCTTGTGCCATTGGCGCTGACACTTTGGTCTTCTGTTCAATCTAATGAGTTGGACGTTCATGGATACGGTCTTTGTTCTCACCTTACCGGGACAACCACACGTCCGTATGCAGATACACCCAATAGCGGGTTCCAGCGCATAAGGAAATCAAGGCATAAGTGAATGATCCATCTGAAAATAGGATGTCCTCTGTGTGCCACTGATGTTCCCTCCAACGATTTGGAAGTTCATAGATACAGTCTTCGTTCTCACTTTCCCCAGGAAAAACAGACGTCCTTATGATGATACACCCTATGGCGATAGGGGGTCCAGCCCGTAAGCAACCTTAAGATCTTACGGTCAATCTGATAATGGAACGTACCATTTGTGCCATAAGCACTGAAGCTTTGGGTCTTATAACCAGATGATCCACCTGATAATAGGACGCACTCTTTGCCATTGGGCATTGAAGCTACGATCTGACGACATGACAAACAATGATCCATCATTGGATGATTGGACGTTCATAGATACAGTCTTCGTAAAACGAAGCCTTCGTTCCCACTTCCTTTTCCCAGGACAAGCAGTCGTCCATACGTAGATACACCCATACAGCGGGGTCCAGCGCGCGAGGAGATCAAGGCATACGTGAGGCGGTGTAGGACGGGTTGAGTCTTAGACCTGACAAGGAGAGAGGTCGTAGGGGGCGCTATAACAGTCGCGCTCTCTTCAGCGGAGGGTGGTCCTCGCTCTCCTCATCCTCGTCTGAATCCTCATCGGGGTAGTCCACTAATCCCACCAGGCCACCCTGCTGGGAGGGAAGAAAAACAAATCAAAATCATAAATAGTGCTGTGGTATTTCAGTTATAGTAAAAATCTGTCGTAGCAGCCACCTGTCTATAGCAGCAAACCTGCTTATTAGTGGCCACCTACAGTGATCCCCTGCAGAAAAAACAATGTCATGGAACCCGTCTGTAGAGTTCAACTGTCTATAGTGACCAATTTGTTCTGTTTCCCTCAGGTGATTAGTATAAACAGGTTTGACTGTATTTCTAAACTAGATGGATCTTCGATTGCGCGCAATCGAAAATTATGCCTCCGCTATCACGCGATTTTAATATCAAGCCCAAATTAACATGCACTGATTTAATTTTTTTAAATATTTTTCATATATTTTGAGTCCTGTGACCTTGACCATATGAACCCAATCTTTGATGGCTCCCTAAAAAACATTCAGGTACGAAGTTTGATTGAAATCTGACATTTAGTTCTTGAGATTTTGGCATTACAAGCTTTTTTGCATGTATAATGAGTCCCGTGACCTTGACCTCAACCTCATGACCCCCACATTTTATGGCTACGTTTACTCTTTATGATACATTCAGGTACCGAGTTTGATTGAAATCTGACATTCAGTTCTTGAAATTTTGCCATTACAAGCCATTTTCGCATACATATAGAGTCCTGTGACCTTGACCTTTGACCTCATGACCCCCCAAATCTAATCAGATCAGTCGCACCCCAATATGTACACTCATACCAAGTTTGAAATTGATCCGTCAACTGGTTCTTGAGATATCGCGAGAACGAAAACAGGACGGACGTACGGACGGACGGACAACCCAAAAACATAATTCCTCCGGCCACTTCGTTGGCGGAGGCATACAAATTACATCCAGTCACTAAAAAATGGGCAGTTATCAAATAAACCGATATTCAATGTTCTTATAATTTTCTTATGAAAATTTTTCATTACCGATGTGCTGGTATTTCTGTGAAAAAAACACAGGGGCTCAGGGCAAATTAGCCCCCGAAATGCCAAAAAGAGCCTCCGTAAATGTACATAGAGTTCAATGCAAAACAAATTTAATTTTTATGCAAGCAAGCTTTAAAAGTAGCCCCAAAAATGTTTTTCATATATATTTCCCCTGTGGTATTTTATTCAACTACTGGAAGCTATTTCATTTATATTTTTAGTAATATATCTATATTACTGAAACTACAATTCTTCCTTGATTTATGTATGTATTAAAGGGAACGTCCAGACGAATTCAAGCTTCTAATGATTGAAAGACAGATATTCTAGGTCACTAAACACAATTTTGTATGAAAAAAGTATGATTGTGGGTTGTTATAATTGGCTTTGAAATTCTAATGAAACAAATTCGCGAGCGAGCTTGTTCTCTCCCACAATGCACCAGTTTGTGACGTGAGAGACTCACTATGCGCCTATTATGTTTTTTCACTGCAGCGAATGTGTTCTTTTGATCGGACCAATACAATGATCGATCATGAATAGTTTAGTCTTTTGATCGGACCAATACAATGCTCGATCATGAATAGTTTAGTCCACGCTGCGCCACTGACCGTGCGTTTGTGCATTACTGCATTGTTAAACCGTTTGCCTGCCCGATATTGTAACACGTTTGGCTTTCATCGGAATTTGAATAGACACAAAGTTTTGTAAACGTGGTTATTAAATTTGCTGTCTCTGCATGACCGGCTATTATGAATGACACATGTAGTGATCACAATGCAGTGGCACCGGATTCAAGCCTACTCAAGAAATTGAGCAAAGTGAGGATACTACATAAGGGTCTCATGATTGTGTGCGGTAAATTTAATTATTTCCTCAGAGTTAATGACATTAGAAAAATCTCTTAGAAATCAACCAAAGTGAGTCAAATCCTGAAAATATTCAAGCACATCCCTTGATTTATTTCCAATATACTGTTTTTTTTAAATTTTTTATTCGTCCGGAATGTCCCTTTAAGAACAATAGAAGCAATATTTTTATTTAAATGTGAATAAAGACAGTTAGCTGAAATCTAAAAATCCATAACAGGTCTGACCTAAGACAGTCGGCTACAAACAGTCAACCTTTTCACTCTGTTCTCCGTAATTTACATTTTAGTTCCCCGATTTCTAGGTAGGAATAATTTCATCAAAATATGTTCACATATCCACAAATACAGTCATTAAATTGAGATCTATAAAACCTATATATACATATAAATATACCCTCATTACCCCGACAACAAATTCACAACATAAGGATATTAACTCAATTCATAATAAAAGGATTCAAATTACCTTTGTGGTGACAGTATTGGCCTTGATTTCAGGTGATACTGCTGCAGCTGCTAACTTCTTGGTCTCTATGCTGGTACCGCCCCCGATCGCTTCCGAGTCGTTGACTTTGCTCTGCGGCGGTGAGGTGGGTTCAGGGGGGCTGGGCGAGGAATTGGGGCTGCCCGGACTGTTGGGCCGGTTGTTGGACAACGCCACGGCGTTCCTCTTCGCATTGTTGCCTGTCGATGACCTGAGTGGCGTGTCCACCCTGCCGTTACTGTTGGTAACAACCTCCGTCCTCCCCAAAAGTTGATTCTCTGTGTGGAGGAATTATAAGAAACATATTTAATAATAGTCAGAGCTGCCATTACTGTTGGTAACAACCTCCATCCTCACTGTCATTATCGTCATCCCCATCATCACCATCACAGCCAATGCCTCCCTCATCATCATCGACCATGCCGGACTCAACGTACCTTTCTTGTTGCCAATAATCCTGCCCGTGTCTTCCATGTCGTAGTCGATGAGGACCTTGGCCGACCTGAAGGAGCTGTCGACGACGGGGCCCACGGCTTCCGAATCATCGCCGTCCTCGTCCTGATCGAACCAGAGCTCCTCATCCTCGTCCATCTCCCTTGGGTCTCTCCTAAACCGGGTGTTCTGTAGAATACTGGCGTGCCTCAAGCTAAAAGAAATAACAAACATGAATAGTAAAATATAAATGATATCCTAACAAACACCAATATCAAAATTTTTAAAGAAAAAATTATATTTTCTCCTAAACTGGCTGTTCTGTAAAATATAAATAATATCCTCACAAACACCAATATCAAAATTTTCCCACAAGAAAAAAGAAAAAATGTATTTTCTCCTAAACCGGCTGTTCTGTAGAATACTGGTGTACCTGTGGCTGAAAAGGAAAACAAAATCCTAATAGGCATGCTCGAAAAAAAGGGCATTGTTATCACCGGTAAGTTGTTAGGGTCCTAATGAGGTTTGGTAGAGGACTATTCAGGAACAGGAAGATTTTGGAACGCATGAGGTCCATTATTGGTGTAGCGGCATGCTTCTGTCAGTTTGCGATCCAGTTCTCTTTTCTTTTTTTTTTTTTTTTTTTGGGGGGGGGAGAGATCTTTTTATTACAGATAAAGAATCCCCCCCCCCCCAACATAGTTGTAAGATACATTCAGTACATGGTGTTATGGAATATATTCTTTACCGACTTGTCTAGGTTTGGCTTGGTGTTTATCATGTCCATGTATTGCCCTTGGTGATACATACCCATAATCCTTCATATAACAAAAGCTTCTCTAATCTCAAAAACTCATTAAAACTATCAATAAATATGTAACTTTGAGAACTATCCCAAATATACTCACTTGTCTAGGTTTGGCTTGGTGTTTATCCTGTCCATGTATTGCTCATACTAGAGAGCAAGTCCCTTGAACGGTGATACATACCCATAATCCTTCATCTTACAAATGCTTCTCTTAAAATTCCTACTCCTCCATTCTATCAATAAATAGGTAACTTTGAGAACTATCCCAAATATACTCACTTGTCTAGGTTTGGCTTGGTGTTTATCTTGTCCATGTATTGCTCATACTAGAGGGCAAGTCCCTTGAATGGTGATACATACCCATTATAATCCTTCATCTTACAAAACTCCTACCCCTCCATTCTATCAATAAATAGGTAACTTTGTGAACTATCCCAAATATACTCCCTTGTCTAGGTTTGGCTCGGTGTTTATCCGGTCCTTGTATTGCTCATACTAGAGGGCAAGTCCCTTGAACGGTGATACATACCCATAATCCTTTGAACATCTTACAAACGCTTCTCTTAAAACTCCTACTCCTTCATTCTATCAATAAATATGTAACTTTGAGAACTATCCCAAATATACTCACTTGTCTAGGTTTGGCTTCGTGTTTATCCGGTCCATGTATTGCTCATACTAGAGAGCAAGTCCCTTGAACGGTGATACATACCCATAATCCTTCATCTTACAAAAGCTTCTCTTAAAACTCCTACTCCTCCATTCTATCAATAAATAAGGTAACTTTGAGAACTATCCAAAATATACTCACTTGTCTAGGTTTGGCTTGGTGTTTATCCGGTCCATGTATTGCTCATACTTGAGGGCAAGACCCTTGAATGTTGCAACGTACTCCACGTCCTTCAGTTTCTCCCCATGCTTCTCTACTATGTGTGTTAACAGCATTTTTATGCCCTCCTACAAAAACAAGACAAGAAGATAAAAATTAGTTTTTAAAAGAAATCTCATAATGAACTGCGACGATTCTTCAAACAATATTGTGGAAGGAATATTTCATTTTGCACTTAGAAATGCAATGGTTAGATTTGACACGATGCCGGGTATGGCAGCACAGAACAAATATAGTATATTTCAAAAGGAACAGTCACACTTGACAAATGGCAAATTTCTGCCAAAGCTAGCCGGGTTGAAAAACATTCCAAGCAGCCAATAAGTTTTAAAAATAAAACTGATGTTGTAAACATCATTTTTAATATGCAATGCTGAAAATAAACTTTAGTTCCTTGTGGCCCACCAAAATTGGCTTACAACTGAAATAAAGTCATACAAATTGAGGACCATATTTTGTTTTTCTTTCATGAAATGTTGGTGGCTCACTTTAAAGGGATAGTTGAGTTCTGGTAAAGAGAGAAAAGTTTTGGTCAAACTGAATTTTAGTAACCAAAACCTGCACCATAACATTACAAACTAATAGTTATAACTCCACCATGCTCGAAAGGAATACAAAATTACAAACGACTAAGTAAAAAGCCTGTTATCATTCAAAAAGAGCCATTCAAACTCAAGAGGGAGCTCTCTAAAAAGTCATTGGTTTCAACCATTTTAAATAAAATATTGTGCATGTGATGGTTTGTAGAAATAGTGATTAGATAGAGAGATAATCAACAACTATTAACAAACTTCTTTTGAAAATTTTTGAAAAGAGGTAGCATTTAAAAAAAAATGTGTAACGGTTGGTTCAAAATTATTGAATAATTGTGGGGCCCCACATTTATTACAAATGATTACGTTTATGGATATTTAAGCTGTTTCTGAACCGATTTTGATCAAATAAAGTTTATTCTGTCATTAAAATTGTATGCTCTTTCAAATTTGACACTCAGTTTAACGCCCTCTATACCAAAACTCAACTATCCCTTTAAGTACCCCCTGGTCTGTGCAACAGTGCTTATTCTGATTCCTTATAAATGGCTTAAATCTGAGACATGATCATGAAGTTTTACAATATATCAAACAATCTTACAATTAATCTTAAATCTTTAAAGGGGTAGTTTAGTTTTGGTAGAGAGGGCGCTGCACATCACAATTTTTTGGTGAGATAATGAAAAACTGAGTGTCGAATTTGAGAGAACATGCAATTTTAATGGCAGAATAAACTTTATTTGGTCAAAATCGGTCCAGAAACGGCTGAAATATCAATAAATATATTTGATCTTATAATTATTTGGGGCCCAAATAATTAGATGATTTTTTCAAAAAATTCAAAAAATGCTTACACATTTTCAAAAATTTTCAAAAGCGTTTTTAAAATAGTTGTTGATGATCTATCTACTTAATCATGTTTTGAATAGAACACTACATGCATTATTTTGTATGAAAATTGGTTGAAACCAATGCCTTTGTAGAAAGCGCCCTCTTGTGTTTTAATGATAACATGCTTTTTACTTAGTCGTTTGTAATTTTCTATACCTTTCGAGCATAGTGGAGTAATAACTATTAGTTTATAATGTTACTGTCCAGGTTTGGTTACTAAAGTTCAGCCTTACAAAAACTAAACTACCCCTTTAAGTTACAGGGCCCTGTATGTACTCGCTATCCTAACTTTGATTCCTAATCAACTGGTTAAAGGGGAACGAAACGCTGGAATGTTCACTTACTGTTACTGATAAGTGCTTAATTCATGTCACTTCTAGTCGTATATTTCCTCATGGGTATCACTAATAATGGAAATAATCAATGTTTTTGAAACCACTATCAACTGTTTTGACTGACCACTTGAGGCTGCCATGTTTTCCGACTGTACCATATGAAACGTCATCTGAGCGTGCACTATAAACAAAAGCGGGTTATGTAACCACGGTTGTTGAATCTGCTGCTATGCCAGTGGTTATGTAACCCGCTTTTGTTAGTGCAAGGTCAAATGACATTTCATATGTGACCGCTTATCCCCAAACCCCCAAAAAGTCGCGGTATATGATTCTCCGCTACGAGCCATAGTATGTAATTTTTGCTGAAAAATCCAATTTTAAAACTTTACTTTACCTGAAAGCATAATCTTTCCTCTATCGACTGTTTCAAATTTTGAGTCTTAAAACGAAGCCAAAGTTGAGTAATGGATTCAATGGATAGCTCCTCCGCACTACACGCCTGAGTGACCCTAATCTTTAGAGCCTCTTTTCTCCTCATTCTGTAAAACTAGACCTTCCCACTCTCCTACATTTAATCGCTTTGTTGAATAGGTTCGGAGTGTCCAAATTTGATGAGTTATATATCATTTTAAAGCTTAGTCTACTCTTTCCAGCTAGATAAAAAAATCCGAATTCATGTTTGTCAACTTTTTTGGGGTTTTGGGGTAAGCGGTAACATATGGTACAGTTGGAAAACATAGCAGCCTCCAGTGTTCAGTCAAACCAGATGATAGTGGTTTCCAAAACATTGATTATTTCCATTATTAGAGGTACCCAAGAGGAAATATACGACTATAAGGGACGGGAATTATGCACTTATCAGTAACAGTAAGCGAAAATGCCAGCGTTTGGCCCCCCTTAACAATGTGTACTTACTATCCTGATGAACTCAAAGAGCTCGATGAGTGCAGAGTTGAGCAGGTTGTACTTGGTCCCATTTGAGATGAACAGCTCGACCAGGGGCTGGAATAGGTTGCCCTTCACGATGTACCGGTTGTAGAAGTCATCCCTCATCGCTACCACTTTCCTGAAAAATCTTACAGCACCTTAAAATGCAGAAGAAGAAAAAAAAAATCAAACACATTCAGATCTTTTATTCCCCTCTTTTTAACCCTAATAAGACTTCAACAAAAGTGCAGTTTCCCATTCATGTGCATGGAAAATGCATGTAAATTTTGAAAGATGCAAAACTCCAGCTGTACCTTAATTAGAAATACCTTTTGATAAGCATTTATAATGATACAACATAAAATACAACCAAAAACAATAGAAAACAAAAGAAATAAAAACAAAGATATACATAAGAAAATTCATTTTCAAGTATGATGAGTATGACTTGAGTGTGACAAACCCCATTTTATCACCAATCAGACAATACAACAAACTCCTTCATCTGACTTACCAAGAACTAAGAACTGGTGTGATGACTTGAGTGTGACAAACCCCATTTTATCACCAATCAGACAATACAACAAACTCCTTCATCTGACTTACCAAGAACTAAGAACTGGTGTGATGACTTGAGTGTGACAAACCCCATTTTATCACCAATCAGACAATGCAACAAGCTCCTTCATCCGACTTACAGAGAACTAAGAACTGGTGTGATGACTTGAGTGTGACGAGTATGAGTTGAGTGTGACAAACCCCATTTTATCACCAATCAGACAATACATCAAACTCCTTGTCAGACTTACGGAGAACGAAGAACTGGTGTGATGACTTGCGTGTGACAAACCCCATTTTATCACCAATCAGACAATACAACAAACTCTTTGTCGGATTTACACAGAACAAGAACTCGTGTGATGACTCGAGTGTGACGAGTATGACTCGAGTGTGACAAACCCCATTTTATCACTAATCGGACAATACAAAAAACTCCTTCATCCGACTTACCGAGAACTAAGAACTGGTGTGAATGACTTGAGTGTGACAAACCCTATTTTATCCCCAATCAGACAATACAAAAAACTCCTTCATCCGACTTACTGAGAACTAAGAACTGGTGTAAATGACTTGAGTGTGACAAATCCCATTTTATCACCAATCAGACAATTGCTACAAACTTCTCGTCGGATTTACAAAGAACTAAGAACTGGTGTGATGACTTGAGTGTGACAAACCTCATTTTATCACCAATCAGACAATACAAAAAAACTCCTTCATCCGACTTACCGAGAACTAAGAACTGGTGTGATGACTTGAGTGTGACTGGTGTGGCTTGAGTGTGACAAACCCCATTTTATCACCAATCGGACAATACAAAAAACTCCTTCATCCGACTTACCGAGAAATAAGAACTGGTGTGATGACTTGAGTGTGACATACCCTATTTTATCACCAATCAGACAATACAAAAAACTCCTTCATCCGACTTACCGAGATCTAAGAACTGGTGTGAATGACTCGAGTGTGACAAACCCCATTATATCACCAATCAGACAACGCTACAAACTCCTTCATCCGACTTACCGAGAACTAAGAACTGGTGTGAATGACTTGAGTGTGACAAATCCCATTTTATCACCAATCAGACAATTGCTACAAACTTTTTGTCGGATTTACAAAGAACTAAGAACTGGTGTGATGACTTGAGTGTGACAAACCTCATTTTATCACCAATCAGACAATACAAAAAACTCCTTCATCCGACTTTAAAAAAACTAAGAACTGGTGTGATGACTCGAGTGTGACAAACCCCATTTTATCACCAATCAGACAATACAACAAACTCCTTCATCCGACTTACCGAGAACTAAGAACTGGTGTGATGACTCGAGTGTGACAAACCCCATTTTATCACCAATCAGACAACGCTACAAACTCCTTCATCCGACTTACCGAGAACTAGGAACTGATGTGATGACTTGAGCGTGACGAGTATGAGTTGAGTGTGACAAACCCCATTTTATCACCAATCAGACAATGCTACAAACTCTTCGTCGGACTTACCGAGAACTAAGAACTGGTGTGATGACTTGAGTGTGACAAATCCCATTTTATCACCACTCAGACAATGCTACAAACTCTTCGATGGACTTACCCAGAACTGGTGTGATGACTTGAGTGTGACGAGTATGACTCCAGTGTGACAAACCCCATTTTATCACCAATCAGACAATGCTACAAACTCTTCGTCGGACTTACCAAGAACTAAGAACTGGTGTGATGACTTGAGTGTGACAAATCCCATTCTATCACCACTCAGACAATGCTACAAACTCTTTGACGGACTTACCCAGAACTGGTGTGATGACTTGAGTGTGACGAGTATGACTCCAGTGTGACAAACCCCATTTTATCACCACTCAGACAATGCTACAAACTCTTCGACGGACTTACACATAACTGGTGTGATGAATTGAGTATGACTTGAGTGTGATCAACTCTATTTTTTTTACCAAGCAGACAATATAACAAACTCCTTCATCTGACTTACACAGAACTTAGAACTGGTGTGATGACTTGAGTGTGACAAACCCCATTTTATCACCAATCAGACAACGCTACAAACGCCTTCATCCGACTTACAGAGAACTTAGAACTGGTGTGATAACTCGAGTGTGACAAATCCCATTTTATCACCAATCAGACAATGCTACAAACTCTTCGTCGGACTTGCACAGAACTGGTGTGATGACTCGAGTGTGACGAGTATGACTTGAGTGTGACAAACCCTATTTTATCACCAATCAGACAACGCTACAAACTCTTCGTCGGACTTACAAAGAACCAAGAACTGGTGCGATGACTTGAGCGTGACGAGAATTCGCCTGAGCAGGTCCTTGTTGATGATGTAGTTCTTGATGTGGTACGTGTGGTGCTCCACGGCAAACGTTAGTAACTCTAGGATCAGGCTTAGCAGTTGCGAGGTCTGGAAGTCATCTGTGGAAATAATAACAGGAATAATTATAATATAGGAATAATAACTAGTGCTAAGGGCGCTAGGTCACTTTTGAACTTCCAAAATAATCAATGTTTACAGATTGGGAACCATGTAAAACCCAATTTAGCTCCTTGATAATTATTTCCCAAATTATGTTATTATATGAAAATCACACAAAGAAGGCTTGGACGTACAAGATGGTATGCAGAACTCAATTTAGCCAACTATTTATTTAACGCCCTTCTCACTCTCACCCAACGATGTCAATGGCCCGGATTCACAAAGGAGGTTTGTAGCAGGCTTGTACAAACCATGGTTTATCCATGGTCTACATCTATGGAGTGCCATTTGTAAACTGATGGAGAAAGAATGTAAACTCCTTACTTGTTAACAATGTTGATGGTACACATTTACAAAATGCACCAAATAAATGTTTTGTCTTCTCACATTTTGCTGGAATTTTGTGAAATTTGCTGGTTAGCGAGCACTAACAGTCATATCATTAGAAATTAGAAATTGTTTTACTTGTATACGAGCAGCACTCCATAGATGTAGACCATGGATAAACCACGGTTTGTACAAACATCCTACAAACCTGCTTTGTGTATCCGGGCCATTTTGTTCTCACCAAGTATCAAATCAGAGATTGCCCTTTATAAAATATGTATATGTGACTGGCTACAACAAAACCCACAACTTGTTGGCAAAAATCAAATTTGAGATGTATATACCATTTGAAAGGAGTATTCATCAGCTTTAATTTGATACCTATTTCAATTAAGTTGGGTAATATTTGGCAGAGTTATGATAATTTTTATATTACATAATGCGTTAAGTTGAAACTGAAAATATTATCTTGCTAAGTTATGTCAAAAAGTTAATTTGACCCTAGGACCGATTTTCAACTTTGGAGGCCAAAAACTGCAAAACAACATTACCGACAAGTGGGGGGTTTTGATATAGCCGGTCATATATATGTATAGATATTTTCATTATAATTCATAGTAAGCTTACCTTTACTGGGTTTGTCGTCTGTCGTGTTGGCAAGGAGCGGAGCGGTGAGAACGTGCATACAGTGCTTGTAGAAGAATGTTAGGAATTCGGTCTTCTCTGTCTTCTGCTGGGAAAAAACAGGTGCGCAAAATAAGTCACTCAATATCATTACCCTATTTGAAGATGCTTATATTTTGCTTAAATATACATTCTATACATGAGTTTTTTTTTGGGACCAGTTATACAATACCCAGAGCTTTATGCTAGCACTTGCCCGGGGCAAGTACAAATTTATGTCGGGCAAGTAAAATGTCATTAATTGATAAGTTTGCTTGCCCGATCGGGCAACTAAAAATTGTTTACGTACGAGAAAACAATGTTATTTCATATGTGTAAATCTCATCTAGCAGAAAGAGGGCAAGAATATTTCATGTTGGGGCAAATATTCTCTACCTTGACTCTAGCTTGAGTTTTAGGGAACAAGGTCTAAACAGGTGGATATCTGTGCCCTAGAAATCAGTTTCTCCTTACATATCAAGTGATAATCTTGAAACTTCTCATTCTTTTCAAATAGTTCTTTATTTAATATAGAAAGAAAGAATTTAAATTTTCTCTCACCTTTCCCTATGGATTAGTTCAGAACTACAGTCTTCAAAAGAATATCCCTTTCTTTTCTTTCTAATATATCTATTTTTGGTTTTGCATTTTTTCTTACATCTGAACAACTTCCATCTAAAGATAAAAAGAATACCAATTCATCAAACAAAGTTTGCATATAATTGAAAACAGTACAACACCTTCCTACTACTAGAAATACACATAATACATAGTATCACCAAAGTGTAACAGCTATTCATTTCCATAGGTAGTGGTTCTTAACAATGTCAGGTTAGCCAGCAATTTGTGCCCCAGCAGAAGGCAAATTGCTCAGCTCCAACCGACTACCCAGGAGTATAAATGGATACCTTGGTTGGGTGTAAATTAGCCTGATGCACCGATAAGGTTTCTCCCGGCTAGTATTCTCCCAGGGGAGTTGAGAAATGCACAAAAGCGCAGGTTTTAAATGTGCCCAGATGACCAGGGGGGTGTTTCACAAAGATCCTAAGTTGATCTTAGCACTAAGATGGTCTTAAATATTATGGAAAGCCATTAATGTATTGAAACAGTTTTATAAAAGTTATGTTGAAATGCATAAAATGTTGATTCAAATCATATATATTTTCTAATTATCAAAAAGATTTCATGAATTTTATGTGAAGATTATGAATCTCTTTGATAATTAGAAAATATATATGATTTGAATCAACATTTTATGTATTTCAACATAACTTTTATAAAACTGTTTCAAGACACTAATGGCTTTCCATAATATTTAAGACTAACTTAGTGCTAAGATCAACTTAGGATCTTTGTGAAACACCCCCCAGGAATAATAAGAATAATTGTGCACCATGAGTGTCTGCTGACAGATGTGCACATGTCATAATTAAATAGTAATTATTATTATTATCATTATTATTACCAACAGCCCCAAAATCAAAGGACAAGTTGCTTAGAACCATTACTATGTTTTGACAAAAGAATGTAACATCACCACTTGTGGTACTCTTAAAGGCCTGGTCACATATCACCAGATAGCAAAAACGGATGGCCGACGAATACAAAATAGGCGAAATCAAATTATCCGGCGGTGAACGTCATCTCCATTGCTTCATGCACAAAACATTTCGCTGGATAGATCAACGTAAAACGCCCGACAAGGAACGGACAAAAATAAAACGCATGCGAACGGAGTCAACTGAGTGAAAATGTTACTCTCCGTCAGGCATCCGTCTACGATATCCGGTGATATGTGACCGGGTCTTAAACTTTACCCTTTCTCAAAACTGAACACATACAATGCTTACCACCCCAGTTGCCATCATGTTTTCTGGGTCTAGCAGCATCCGGAGAATGTTCATCAACTGGAGGGCACTCCCCAGATCTGTCAAATGACAAAAGTCAAATGTATGCAATGATTATGAATTGTTCCATAATAATTTTGACATGGAAATCATATAAAAGTGTCTATGAAATTACTATTAAGAAAGAGTTCCAAAATACTTTGGAACAGATATTAAGTAAAAATTATTTTGAAATTATTAACGGTTCTAAAATATTGATACACAGGCAATGTAAACAAAATTATAATGCAATTATTAGGGGTTCTAAAACACTCACACAGAAATGAATGTAACAATAATTATGACACAATGATTTTGTCATTGTTGAGGGTGAACTACTGACACACAGACAATGTAAAAAT
This sequence comes from Echinarachnius parma, assembly GCA_037951105.1. Taxonomy (NCBI): domain Eukaryota; kingdom Metazoa; phylum Echinodermata; class Echinoidea; order Clypeasteroida; family Echinarachniidae; genus Echinarachnius; species Echinarachnius parma. Next base: position 124,776 of record JBAMJV010005577.1, on the reverse strand, counting down.
AGTATTGCAATTATTAGGGGTTCTAAAATACTCACACAGTAATTATGTAACAATCAATATGTCATTGTTGAGGGTTCCAAAATATTTTGCCACAGAAATTATGTAAAAGATGATTATGAAATTGTTGAGGGTTCCAAAACACTCCGACACAGAAAGGATGTAAACATGATTATGAAATTGCTGATATTTCCAAAATAATGACACAGAAAGGCTGTAAAGGCGAGTACAGTATGACATTATTTGGGAGTTCCAAAATATGTTGACACAAAAAAGGAAGTAAATATGATTATGAAATTGTTGAGGGTTAGGAGAGCCGTAGAAGCTTACCTGGATCCCGGTCACAGATCATCTGCTCGATGACAAGGTTGATTAGGAGAACGTCCTGTACAAGAGGGAGGAAGGAAAGCAGTGTCTTGTGTTGACTTTACATCATTAATGTCTCGCATGTTAAGCACTTTAAAATAAGAGTCTTGCATTTACTTTACATCATTAATGTTTCACATGTGAGGCAGTTAAAATTAACTTTTTTTGCATTTCACTCAGTTGGGCAATAAAATACAATATTTTTCCAATTCTAGTGGTATGTAACCTGAAGCTGGTAACCCCAAACAAAGAAAAACAAAATCTGTTATACTTGATTGCCCACATTTTGGACCAGTGGAATTTATGATCAAATGAAATTTGGTGGCCAAAGCTAATTTTTAGTGGCCCCGGGCCAGCGGGCCCGTGCTATTTCGAGCACGGAGTAGAGTCTAGTGTTGATTTTGCATCATTAATGTTTCACATAATGTTAAGCACTTTAAAATAGAGTCTTGCATTTACTTCACATCACTAATGTTTCACATGTGAGGCAGTTAAAATTAACTTTTTTTGCCTTTCACCCAGTTGGGCAAGAAAATACAATATATTTTCCTATTCTAGTGGCCTGTAACCTGAAGCTGGTGCCCCAAAGCAAAGAAATGATTGCCCATTTGGACCAGTGGAATTTGAATGATCAAATGAAATTTGGTGGCCAAAGCTAATTTTTAGTTGCCCCGGGCCAGTGGGCCCTGTGCTATTTCGAGCACTGAGTAGAGTCTTGTGTTGACTTTGCATCATTAATGTTTCACTTGTGAGGCAGTTTTTTTTTCCAGCAGATGAAATCAGTCTTACGTTGACTTGCCTTAACCCTATATAGCCCGGGGGTGGGGGGGGGGGCTAAAATGGCCCCCCCCCTCGACATTTTTTGAGATAATTTTTTAACGCGAAAAAAACTTGCGCTGAAATGTCATGACTTTTTTCTATTGGGTCTTGCGCATCTTTTGAAATAAAATTTTTGAAAATCGGACCTACCGTTATGAAGTCACATGACCTTTTGTCTATGCATGTCAGCCCGAAAATTGCTAAATTTTGTGATTTGTGTACAAAACATATGGAAATATCAGTTTTCATAAAAAGAGATATATATCATTAGTTATTTGGTCTTGTTTAAATTTTAGGTGTTTGTTTTGGGGTTCATAGTAGTTGATTTATCGTTAGAAATAAAATAAACAACAAAAACAATAAAAATACATAAGCTAAAAAAACAAAGAAATTATAAAAACAATAGAAAACATAAGAACCTGGCTCTTCCAAATTTTTTGGTTGTATTATTATTCCAAATGGTCTAAAGAACATATGTAGTGAAAACCAATGTTCAATTATGAAGAATATATGATTTATGGGTAAAAATATTATGCAAAAATAATGCATTTTTCTAAAAAATTAAAAATTACCATAGTATTCTATACACTTCACTAAACATGTGTGCAAGTTTTCGCGGCGAACGGCAGCTTCGCGGCCGAGATCTTAGGGGGGGGGGGGGCCAAATTAGCCCCCCCCCCCGGCTATGCATTTTCAAAATAGCCCGGGCTATATAGGGTTAAACACATACATGTACATATAAATTCACATAATGATCAATCAAAAAATAGGGCACCTAGATACATGGCGCTCTATAAATGCTATATATTATTATTATTATTATTAAGTGCGCCATGATACCGATGGGAATAATGAGTAATAATACGCACCTCTTCAGACGATGATCCTTCATGGATGATGAATTCCCTGACCATAGATGCATTGAACCCCACCACTAATGAGAAGATGTCTATCGCTGCTTGCCGTACATCGGTGTCGTCCATACCCTACATTGTACAACAATGAAACAAATTTATCGAGTCAGATTTTCGGTTGTTGAATGTATGTTCATCATATGTGACCTTGTACCACAAAACGACCAACAAAATGACCAGTCATTACCTTCAAAATGGTATACAATTTGTCACGTTTGGACAATGCAAACCCTCTCAAAATGAGCGCCCAAGATTTGGAACATGGATATAATCATTTTAAAGTTAGGGAGAAAATGGGCCGCTTCAAAGATCAGCCTCCATTCAAGCGCTGTAATATGATCATTTTTATTTGATGAAAAATCATATTTACACATGATTTCCAACGCTCAAAATTTTACAGAAGGTTGATTAAGATATGCTCATTTAGGAAATATAAAAATCCTGAATTTCAAATTTTAAACCAAATTTGACTATTTCACCTCAAAACGAGACAAACTACCACAGCGACATAACGGTCGTTTTGTGGTGTAAGGTCACATATAGCATAGCCTAAATTATCATGTCAGATTTCCCCTTTAAATACATTTTACATGTTCTCCACAGTGCCTAGCGTCAGTGCCGTCCACACCCTACAATGTACCCTACATTGAAACAAATTTATCAAGTCAGATTTCTTTTGAATGTACATGTACATCATATAGCATAGCCTTAAGTATAATGTCAGATTTTTCCTTTGAATACATTTGACATGTTCTCCATGTTGTCAAAAATCTGCGTCTTTCATACCCTACAATGTACAACAATGAAACAACAATTTCAAGACAGATACTGATTTCAATTTTCATTCTAAAACCTGCATCTACTTGACCTTGTGCTTGACAAAATAATTAAGTGGCAAACAACTATACTGGTTTCTGTTTCAATAATGTGGTTGCATTAAAAAATATAATAAGAACTTAAGTTTCCCTCCTGCCTTTTATCCTACGTTAGAATTAATTTTTAAAGGAACTTGATAACAATGTCGGAGGATGAATTGCAAAATTATTTATTTCAGAGGTGAAATACCAGTACTTAGTAAGTAGCAGTTTTGGCAATGTTATAGAGAAATACACACATTTAAATATTTTATTATTTAGTATAATGTCTTAAATGTAGCGCTCCTCAAAACAATATGTTCTTTGATTTTCTTTTGTGTTGTTGTCATTTTAAAAAACAAATCTGTTTGTCATGATATTTTCACAGATTATCTTGCAAGCATAAATAGTTGACATAGCTGCCAAATGTTTTTTGCACATTACAACAATGTTACATTCAATGCATGTTCACTAGTAGACAATAGACACTGTACTTTGAGCCAATTACCATAGCTAACATAATGATTACTGATAATATAACAAGACTACTAGATAAGGCTAACACTTACCAATACTACCTCCAATGCAGGAAGAATACCTAAGCTTGATAATGTCTGTGAATTGAAGCAGAATGAATGAGAACATGTCATTAAGACAATCAAGTGATAAACACCAATATAACATCAGATACATTTCCTGGAAATCAGTGGCAGCCTACACATACATGTTTATGTATACAAAGGTAACAAATATAAAGTACTTTTCACAACTTAGATGCATAATGGTCAAATTCTTAAAGGGTACCACCACCCAAAACTAATATTTGTATAATAGAAAGGTAACATCTTTAGTATTCCATTCCATCAACAAGTTTACAAAAATATGTTTGCAGAAAAAGAAAAAAAAATTGGAAACCGCATCACCATTCTAAAGCATGCGTTTATGCGGTCTGAATTGTGTAGACTACCGCGGGTGCAACAAGCGAATCGCTCGGAATTATATTGCCTACAAACGTACGCGTGAGTAGAATTGGCGCACTCGCAAACCAGGAACCAGGAAATAGTAGTGGTTCCGTAAGTGGTGGAAATTAATTGCTTTGTTTTATGAATTACTCAACCCTTTGCAAAATGTTAGGTATATATTTGATATCACAAAACAGTACCAAAACATGTAGTAATGTGTTGTTATTTGCCCGGTGGTCCCCTTTAAAGTATTTTCAAAACATAAATGGCAAATATTGCTCAAAAGTGTGTTTATCTTCAGAGTAATTTTGAATAAGTTTGAATGGCAAATCACATTAATTGTGAAGTCCCAACATTCTCTGTAATAGTGCAAAGCAGTACCGTAAAACCGGGGTCTGGTAACTTTTTGAGATGAATGTATTTTCATCAAGCCTAACTTTTTAGAAAAAATTTCTTATTACAAGTTTCAAATATATTCTTATAGGGTAATGTACCATGCGTATTGCACGTACTACAGACGTACACGGTGTTGTGTATTAAAGTGTACCGATAGTTTCCATGTGATTCTTCTCGCCATTCCGTGCACTGACATCAATTACTTCAAACTGTTTTCATGGGGCTTTACCTACTTCAAGATTCCAGGCATTCTGCTTATTTTCTCAGGTGAAGTCTCTACCCCATCCGGGATCAACTTTCACACATTCAGCTGACAGAAAGATCGATGATCGAGACAATTTTGGAGGATGGTACAGTGCTTACGATATCCGAAAGGATCCATCAAGAATGTTTTCCGGATCACCAGTAACACCAGTAAAGAGTGGGATCAAACACCTGAAATATCTGGGAGTACGTATCCAGTACTATGCAAACTCATCTCAAACTTTCCAGATATCCCTCACCATCTATGGAGATATTAGCGTCTTTTTGCTCTGCGACGGGAGTGTGGCTACAACGCTAATCTTAGCGGGGGGTCGCACTCAGAGCGAAAATTTCCGCGTAGCGTTAATATACCTAAATGCCTATACCGTATGCTTATAGTACAACATGCATGATAAATGGAACGAGTGAAACTCCCGCGTATTCAGAATTGCGAAACTGCAAATACATGTAGATCGCGACGGTAGCCAGAGTACGGGGACGGTCACAGCGGATTTAAATCCCCCGTCGCCGCACATGCGTCGCAGAGCGAAAAGACGCTACTGAACCCAACCCAGGACCCATCCCAGGGCCCTCACATCGCATCAGAAGTGCCGGTGACAGGGAACCCCTTCTTCGGGAATCAACTCTTCACAGACAAGCTACTAACTACCGATGTCATCCACCCGCACGTATTGCTGCTCAGGGAATTCTCCTTTGGGAATCAACTCTTCACAGACAAGCTTCTAACTACCGATGTCATCCAACCGCAAGTCACGCTCCACAGGGCTTCAAACTCAACTACGCGATTTGGCAGTGAATTCATAAGCTTGGGATCTCAAAAAAGCGAAAAACACATCGCGGATGTAAATGAAAAGCTAGATCTCACCTTATTAGAAAATCAAATATCACGAGATCCAGTATTTATGCAAAATATTTTGACTCAATTAATGGAATGGTCCCATAATAACCACATGAAACTAAACCCACTTAAATGTATAACGATGACAGTTACTTTCATGAAAACTCCTCCTCCATTTGACAACTTGTATATTGGTGAATCGCCTCTCCCAAATGTTCAAACAGTTACAATTCTTGGGGTGTATATTCAATGTAACTTAAAGTGGGATGACCATGTCAATGAGATACTAAAAAAGTGCAACAAAAGATTATATATGTTTAGAATGGTACAAAAATACAAATTACCTATTGCTGATCTGATTACAATTTATATTGGATATATTCGTCCTATATTAGAATATTGTGTACCAGTTTTTAATGGTGGATTGACTATCAAGCAGGTGCAGAGTTTAGAAAGAGTTCAAAGAAGGGTTTGTAGAATAATTTTAGGGAAAGATTATATAAGATATGAAAATGCAATTATTGAATGTAAGCTTGAACGTCTTGAAACTAGAAGAGAAAAACTTTGTATTGAATTTGCTAAATCACTTTCTAATATCCCACATTGTAAAGATTGGCTACCCAAACAAAAAAATGTAAATATTTCTCTGAGATATATACCAAAGTTCAATCAATATAAATGTAAAACAAATAGAATTAGGAATAGTGCAATACCATATCTCATTGATCTTCTAAACTGCCAGTGAAATTTTTACTTCCCATTTATATGTACTTTGCATTAAATTAAACCAGTTATGCATGCATTTTCTTTGTTATCTATACGAAAATGTGCAAATTTTCTAAAAGTTTATATCTCTGTTTTGATTATACATTTTTTTCTACTGTACCTCATGTGAATTTGAATATTATGAATGAACTTATATAATTTGTATTTAAATGTATTAATTTAATCTATCTATCTATCTATCTATCGTATAGAATCAGAAATTAGTTTTAAAGATTGAGACTTGATGTAATTACATCCTTCTCAAAAAGTGGCCAAAGTCACCCCGGTTTACGGTACACTTATCATCCTTACGAGCTTCATCATCAGCAGCAGCAGCAGCATCACCACCACCATCATTTTTTTAATAATCAGCAGCATCTTCAACATCATATTTATCATAATCATCATAAATCGTGATCAGTGATTTAAAATCTAAAATACAAATAATGTTCTTGTGTCTTATCGGGAAGGTATAACATTCTCTCTTTAATAGTGCAAAGCAGCAAACTTATCACCCTCCTCATCATCATCATCATCATCATCACCACCACCATCATCATGATTAGTGATTTACCTTAAAGAAGCCTTCTCTATTCTGGCAGTTCTGTGCAAAGCAGCAGAATTCCTTGAGGAAGAGGACGAGGTCTCTCCGCCGGTGGTTTTCCGTGCTCTCACTCGTGAGTTGTGCAAACAGCTCTGGGAGGAACTTATCGTCATCCTTCATAAATCATAAAGAATAAACATAGTATATTTAAAATATATTTTTTCTTCAGAATGTTGTAAAATACATGTCAGATTTGTTTACCACCTATGGTGGTTTTCTGTGCTCAACCTCGTGAGTTGCGCAAAGATCACCATCCATCATAAATCATACGACAAAACAAAACACAAAGTATATTTTAAATGATCATTACTTTTCACAACAGAGATATTTTAAACTTAAATCATAAACCGATATTATCGTACCAATCTTCTGAATGTTATGTGATGGTTTCATAGAAAAATACGTGACAGATTTTACCACCTATATGTACAGTGGCTTTCTGTGCTCAACCTCGTGAGTTGTGCAAAGAGCTCTGGGAGGAACTTTTCATATTCTTTGATAAATCATACAAATACAGTGTATGATAAACCCTCTGGGTGCCAAATTAAATTGCATAAAAATCCAATTGATCCAGTCATTTAGACAGGTTTGTAATGTGAACACCTTAATTGAATAGAAGTTAGTAAGAAAGCATGTGACGTGCCTACACAATGTCTTATGTGAAGTCCTACTAATTAGCCTGAACAAATGCGAACAGTGCAACAAGCGCGAACTATAGCGGGAATAAGCCATCGATATAAAAATACATATCAATGGAATAAGCAGGGACAAATTTACTGCGAACAAGCACGAACAGAATTAGACCGAAAAATCGTTCGTTATAATTACTCCGCTAGCTTGACGGTCAGATCGCGGGTATTTAACGACCGAAGTATAGAGGGGAAATCGTGTGTAGGTGGATAATCGTACGCGCGCGACTCTTAGTACAGCGTTCAGTGACGCACGCTCGCTAACTACAATTGCTTCAAATCGGCTTGCGACAATTGATAACATTGAGTCAATAAGTTCCCAATATCTGACTTTTTTCTTTATTTTGCATACAATTTATTAATTGTATGTATCAAGTATAAAACATAATACCATATCTGTTTCAAAGCAAATTCAATACGACTTGCTTTTATGCAAAAATTGTAAGTAAAGACGAAGATATCGCAAATTTTGTGCAGCTTTCGTCCGACGCGCGGCGCGTGTCTCCCATTCATTGTGTCCGGCAAAAAAGTAGCCTCCTTAACTACAGGGTCTATGGCAGATTTACTGTATAAGCTGTTAATTTCGCGAGGGTTTTATTTTCGCGAATTTCGCGAATCACTACCAAAGCGCGAAATTAACAACACGCGAATATATTGGCATGAACTCATGTCAACTTTTGCCACGATGAAATAAGAACGCAATTATTACCGAACGCTGTATTTTGCGCTATACCCCCCAGCCACGGAGACAGTACTGTAGTTCAACACTAACATCACGTGCATGTGCTTATCAACCGATATAAAAAAAAGGATGTGGCATAAACTCGACATGGCGCCAAATTTACTTTGTAAATTCCTGCTGGTAGTACTACTAGCGCGTACCTTGTCCGTATATATTTTACCAATCCATTGATACTATACATCGGTGCATCACACAATGTGATCACTAGTATCCACCGATTTAAAAATAAAAGGAATAAAAATAAACTCAAGATGGCGGCATATTCACGTCATGCTCGCGCCTGTCTTGTCCGTTTGTAGTTCACAAATATGCTATGAATGTAACATCCATTGAGACTATATATCGATGCATAAAAACGCGCACATATTCATCGCGCGCTTTCTACGTGCGCTCTAATATCAATACTCATTGACTTTCGTGCTTGAATCAATCTCCCATATGTTTGCATGTTCCCGTCAGCGGCACGCCGCTCTGCGATGCCGTCTACATGGTCTATGGCAGTAGCTACAGATATAGAGCGCAATACAGACAATGCGTAACCATAGACTTGTACAGTATTCAGCTCTGAATGCGAAACTCATTATTATTTATTAGTACGAGAATCGCCATTCACGGGGACAATGCTTCTAGTTACTATAAAGCTTATAAATCATATTTTGACCGAAACTGAGGTAAAATTTGTGTACATTTTAACAATATTTCCGTAGAAATTACATTATGTTATGTCGCCATTATGATAGAATACACATTTGTTCATTTATTAAAAGGATTTTCTCGTGCAAAGTACACATCATTTTTGTCATATTCTAATTTCTGTGCGATGCTATTTTCTCACAGGGCCGGCAGATCGCGAAATTAACAACTCGCGAAAATGTCTGAGACCCTCTCATTCGCGAAAATATCTGTACGCGAAAATATTGGCGTATACAGTACTTCGTCACAGCGCGAACACTTCAGATTACCATCTCGTAATGGGATAGAGTAAAAAATCTGATATAAACCCCTCAAAAAAAGTTCGGAAACTCAAGTTTCATCGATCATATCTCTCGTATTTTTTAATAAGAATACTCGAAATCGGTGTCACAATAAAGCCTCATTATATACCTTTCAAACGATGCATTATGTGTAGTGATTATGCAATTGGGGCGATTGCAGTAGCCCAGAGAATAGGGGGAGGCAGGAAGTGAAATCTCGCAAAATGGCCCCAATGCATTCAATTTACGAGTGCATGACTGTGTTGATCAGTTTTCTAAAGGTTAACATTCTATTGAATACTGCCACCCTTTCCATTCATCAAAATTGTTGAATTTGATACCATTTTAATGAAAATTATCTCTTCCTTACGATGGCATATTAATCGTAAGGATTATGCAAATGGGGTGTGTGCAGCGAACCGGAATATGGAGATGGGTCGAGTGTGAAATCAGACAAAAAGATATGGAGTTGACAAAAAATCAGAGCGTTGCATTTTTTTCGAGCTTTTGGGAGGATTTTTTAGCATTTCAAATAAAATATTCATGATTTAAATTGATATCAACGGAAAGCACAACAACTCTTCTGTATGAAAATGTGACATTTATAATGATTTTTGTAAAGGGCGGCTGCAGGGAGATGAATGTGGGGGAGCCTCAAAAGTGACCCATTTCAAAACGCTCTGATTTGGTGTCGGTATCTGTATACCATTGTGTAGAGGATGTAATGCGACTTGAATGAGTTGGCCATGAATGAGAGGAATTCAATTGAAAACGCATGAATAGTGCCTTGAAATCAGAGCGTTTCAAAATGGGTCACTTTTGAGGCTCCCTCCCATTCATCTCCCTGCAGCCGCCCTTTACAAAAATCATTATAAATTTCACATTTTCATACAGAAGAGTTGTTGGGCTTTCCGTTGATATCATATTTGATCATGAATATTTTATTTGAAATGATAAAAAATCCTCCCAAAAGCTCGAAAAAAATGCAACGCTCTGATTTGTTGTCAACTCCATATCTTTTTGTCTGATTTCACACTCGATCCATCTCCATATTCCGGTTCGCTGCACACACTCCATTTGCATAATCCTTACGATTAATATGCCATCGTAATGAAGAGATAATTTCCATTAAAATGGTATCCAATTCAACAATTTTGATGAATGGAAAGGGTGGCAGTATTCAATAGAATGTTAACCTTTAGAAAACTGATCAACACAGTCATGCACTCGTAAATCGAATGCATTGGGGTCATTTTGCGAGATTTCACCACCTGCCTCCCCCTATTCTCTGGGCTACTGCAATCGCCCCAATTGCATAATCACTACATATAATACACCGTTTGAAAGGTATATAATGAGGCTTTATTGTGACACCGATTTCGAGTATTCTTATTAAAAAATACGAGAGATATGATCGATCAAACTTGAGTTTCCGAACTTTTTTTGAGGGGTTTATTATAATAAATCCCATGAAGAGACGGGTATTTCTGTCTAGAACAGGATTTACTGTGAACAAATGCATGCTAACGGGAAAATTGTTCGCAGTAAACAGCTTGTTCGCACTAATTAGTAGGACCCCTTACAGTATGTGTGCATTTAGGAACAAAAACGTAGAGGAACATATCTAGATCAAATTCTATATGTGGATTTTGAATTGTATTGGAGTCAACTGTGGGACTAAGAGGATTCAGGTGCAAAATAATGGTACACTATTATGATTCAGTTCACTGATGTGAAGTGAGAACATAAATTGACTTGTCTCATACACATTATCCATCTCATATACATAATTATTACCTATATCAGACATCTGAGCTGTGGTTTTACAAAATCATATTCCCCTCGTTTCAAGTGCCAGCAGGTGAAATAGGGGAATATTTCCCATATTCCCCTCTTTCACAAAAGCCTATGGGATTTACGTGTTAAAAAGGAGGGGAATATGACATCCGGGCACTTCACGATTCGTAGTCGAAATTTTACAAAGTGAACTGGCCCGCGGGGAAAATCTCGCGATAGTGATTTGCCATTGGTGTGTACACGAAACAAGCCGCAGCTGTACTTGTGACATTTTATCAAGCAGAGACTTGGTTTTGGTATGTTTAAATACAAAGTTTAATACAAAGTTTACATTTTACTTATTTCCGTTGCTGCTCAAGATGTCTGATATGGGTAATAATAATGATATTGACTGGCTCTTTCGGGGATACGACATATTGCCTTCACTAGGATCCATATTGCCCGAGTCGAACTCGGGCAATATGAATCTAGTTCAGGCAATATTATGTCGTATCCCCCTCAAGGCCAGTCAATATTACATAAATATCTCTTGGAGCTTCTCATCATCTTTCATTGACATACATGTACAGTGTATACATGTATGTACAGGTGGAAAACAAATTGAAATACATGTAGCTCATACAAGTACTTATTTCCATGACAATGAATAGCTAGCTGCCTGACACAATAGTTACCACCTCCCAAATACAAACATGCTCATCTTACAAGCCCGTCTGACTTTTACTTTGTCAACTAGGCAATTCCGAGCAGATAAGAGCATTGGTGCCTAGATACAATAACTTTTACACCAAGCCTCCGCACTAATTGTTTTCTCTACTGGCCCATTCGGGCAAGTAAATTCATAACTTTTCATATTTTATCTCTCCGAACAGAAAATGTCCTCGCCCACTTTCTTCTAGATTAAATTTTCTCTCCTAGTTGACAAATAATTTAGTTGCCCCAATGGGCAACCAAACTATGCAATTCATGACATTTTACTTGCCCAGGGTAATAGGGCAAGTGCTAGTGTCAAGACCTGTGTTCACATTTGCCATTATGCCATTGGAGTCTTGTCACGAATAATAGATACACAGCCTCAGGGTTCAACACTATCACTTGCCCACTGATCCAAGACAATATTTCTAGCAAGTGCAAACTAATGAGAGTCATATTTTGATAATTTTGCTGGCCCAATTAGGTAACTAGATGTTTAAACAGACAACGACATTAATGTATGACATTAATTAACATTTTAATATTTTTATGTAAGGCCTTAAGCCCACCGCACGATTTAGCAGTCGTGCAACTCCGCAACTGGTAGTGTGACATCATTTGCTTGCTCATTTACACTCTTACAACTGAGTCGCAGAGCCAGTCATGAGAAGTTGACATGTTGAATCTTCATCACTGGTCATGAGTCTTGATTGCAACGTTTATCCAATCAAACAGCAGTATTCACAATAATTAGGCGCATGTCCAGCTAGCCTGCGCGACTTTTATTTTATGGTTGCTATGGCTCCATGCTAGTGGTGTAATTGTGCAGTCTTGAGTCTTACGACTAGTCATACAACTCGGCTACCTCTCGAGTCGTACGTACAGTCGTACAGTGTGCAGTGGCCTTTATACATGTATGTATACACTATCACAGTTTTGATGAAAGGGGGAGTTCACAAGTGAACATTTGGGGCCAGCAAATATTTTTGGAGCCACGAAAAATTGAGAAGAAATGATTGTACATGTACTTGTCCGACTGGGCCCCAAGAAAAAAAACCTTTAGATTGAAGTCCTGCTATAAGCATGTTACATTATAACAATGTGAAATCATTTGAAATGTTAGCAGGAATGAATTGACCAAAAGGACATTTTATGTGACCGATTATTGATTAGCTATAAAACGTCTAAGTATAAACTCGAACAGCAATTCCATTAATCATATCCCGATCGATCATACATACAATTCATAAATTAGATTGAAACAGCAATTACAATCAATGGTGGTTAAAACATAAATTGATATAGGCTTGGAGGCAGTGATGTTGAATTTGTACAACAAACACTCATGACGTTGCCCTTTGAAATCAATTTAGCACAAATATGTATTATGTATGACTTATCTTCCATGGATCTACGTACACTGCATTGTTATTTTTTAGAACTGACAGGAGTTAACAATCTAACGTTCATGTAAAAATACAAAAACATGTATCCATACATTTTCAATTTTCATAACACTCATCTTGAGTAAGGTTGAATATATACACATGTCACATCATTGCAACATTAATTAGATAAACCCCCGTTACAGATGCATGTTGAGAATCTTATAAAGATGTCACTAAAACATGCACAATTACCTAATTGCCTCCAAGTGTACTTGTATTTCTTAGAAACCCTACATATTGAGTCACAGTTACAACGTTTGTAACATTCATGAGTGATTGATCAAAATCACATTTTGGCTTACATTTCAAAACCCCAGAGAGTATAATTTTGTTCTCGTCTCATAACTTTGCAAACATATTAATCCAATATTGCAGGATATCCTAATGAAAAACACGCAGACACAACATAAAACAATAAGAACATACGGTTGCAATAACAACAATTGAATCCAACTGTTTCCTACCACATGAACAACTTGGCAGTATGCATGGACAAACAACACATGTAAGAAAATTTGGATAAACATACATGTATCCAATTTCAGGAAAATGTTGGATTACTGAGATCAAGCCAGTTTTGTATTCAAGTATGAATGGGATGGGAGATACTTGTCAAATAATCATATAAATGAACCAGTCAAGTAAAAAATGTTACCATAAACCGGGGTGACTAACATGTAGGCCACTTTTTTTGAGAGGGTGTTTTTTCATCAAGCCTCACTTTTAGAACAAATTTCTGATTTTGTACATTACTCTATAAGAGTTTATTTAAAACAATAATACATTTATTCCAAAAAGTGAGGCTTGAGAAAAATACACCACTCAAAAAGTGGCCGAAGTCACCCCACCGGGCCAAAGTCACCCCGGTTTACGGTATGTCTGTTTACAATTTGAAGCAAAGTATGTAACACTTGGACAGATAAAAAAACCTGTAATAAATTACAGGAAAGTCACAAAATTTGGAAAAAACATATTTCCCATAAAAAGATAAATAGTTTGATTTAAACTTTGTATTCAAATTTAGTATTTTGCTAACTTTTCTCTCCTAATTATTTCATGAATGTTCTACCACTCTGTTATTACATACATTAATTACTGGACCAATGCAATAAAGTGCAAGCTCATAAGCAACAACATAAAATGCTGGTCACACATACAACTGTATACCAGTCAACACTGTTTTTTTTTAAATAAAAAACTTAAGTTTTGAGAAGAACAGAGGATACTTACCTGAATCATATCTACAATATCCACTTTGTTGAAAAAGACAAACGAGACAAGCGTTGAAAGCATGTTCTCCTCAAAAACAGACGGCGTTGGGAGGATAACGTCCTGAATGTACTGAACTCTGTAAGTCTGGTGGATTTTGTTTAGCAGGTTCTTGTTTGTGATGGGAATCACCTCGTGAAAGTTTGCCTTGGAGTTCAAGTACTCGCGATGTCTGTGACAGTCCGTCGCGTTCTGGTCGTACTCCAGGCAGCCGACCACGTCGTAGATGAGTTCGTCGGAGAAGAGGATCTCCAGGAGCGAGGTCTTGTTGAGGAGGATCATGTTCTTCATGATTTCGTAGAGGAAGTGCAGACTCTCCAAGTTCTCAAGGTCCTCGCAGATGCAGAAGAGCTCGATGAGCTTCCGCACATAGTTCTCCTTCTCTATCGCGATGGCAAGCTTTTCCCGCTTGATAGGCGACTGCAGAGCGCTGCTGAAGAGCTCGGCCATCTCTTCAAGCCGGCTGAGTTCACAAGGTGGCAACTCGATGGGGGTTTGCGCCTCGGGCAGCTCCTCAAACCGATCCTCCTCCGACTCGTCCACAACATCCTGGGTGATGTCCACCGACGGATCCTTGCCTTGCACCTACAAAATAAACCAATGCTAGAAATTCAATTTTTGCTTTATTAAGTTGGGCAAATACAAAACAGATTAGTTTTCATATTCTTGTGGCCCAAAACAGAGAAAAACATTACAGATTCTGTTATATTTGGTTAAGCATCAATTCAATTTTGGTAGCCTGAACGTAATTTACAGTGGCACCGGGCCAGCATTGCCTTATTTCTAGCACTGAACAAACACATACAAGTAGAGTGGTGCTTTGACACAGAAAGAACACAAACATGAATCATATCACCCACAAGCAATTTGATCCTGCTGTATCAGAACTGAAAATTAACCTTTTTTCTGGAGCTAAGGCAGGTAAGAAAGATAAGTTTTTCAATTTCTTAAGGTTGATGGTTCAATTGCCATGACAGTCGACTCTGCTCTGCATTTAGTGCCTTAATTAGAATCTTCTTAACATAACAAAATACAATTTTATGAATGAACAAGTCTTTTGAGCTAACAGACCGTCACACTCAAATTTAAATGAAAGCAAAACGCTGGCATTTCAACTTACTGTTACAGGCAAGTGCATAATACCAGTCACTTCAAGTTATATGTTTTCATAATAATTTTGGAAAGGGTAATTTTTTTTTTAGACCACTATCACCCGTTTTGACCTACCACCCATTTTGACCTACCACTGGAGGCTGCCACGTTATCCAACTAGCACTTGCCCTATTGCTCAGGGCAAGTAAAAGTTTATGTCGGGCAAGTACAATTGTATAAATGGCCTAGTTTGTTGCCCGATGGGAAAATAAATAATTGTTAAACTATGAAAGAATAATGTTATTCCTTAGGTGTAAATCTTATCTAGAAGCAGGCAAGTAAATTTTCTGTTTGGGCAAGTAAAATTTAAAAATCCATGATTTGACTTGCCTGCAAGGGACAAGTAGAGAAAAAAGTTAGTGTGGAGGCTTGTATTACCTGACAAATGATCTCCCAGATGTCGTCGCATCCCGCCCTCTCCTGGAAGCTGAGTGCTAGGTCATAGTTATCATTCTCAGACCATACAATCAGTGTCTCCTACAAAAAGAAGTCACAAGTTTGTAGATAAATTCATTGAAAATTCATGAAATAATGCGCGACACTTGTTGCCCTTTTACATGTAAACCACACAACCACACATTCACACCAGCCTAGAACAACCAAAAAAATACTTTTTTTTTTCATGAGGGCTATTTTGAAAATTTTGAGGGAGAAAAACGCCCCTGTGAAATTATTCACGAGGGCTATTTTGGGGCTCACATGGGCTCTTATTTTTGTTTAAATCATTTACACTGCTCACGGGTCTAATTAATGATTATCAATATTTATCATGATCAACCAAAAAAATACTTTTTTTTTCACGAGGGCGATTTTGAAAATTTTGAGGGAAAAAAACGCCCTCGTGAAATTATTCACGAGGGCTATTTTGGGGCTCACGGGGGCTCTTTTTTTTTTAACATCGTTTTCACTGCTCAAGGGTCTAATAAGTGATTATCATGATGTGATCTATCTGATTATGCCATGTTTGGTACGTTTCTGGCGCTTTCCGATCATGCAAAAAGATGTTTAAAAAAATGTAAAAAAAATGTAAAAAAAAAAAAAAAAAAAAAAAAATCTTTTTTTTTTCCGCCCCCGTGCCGTGGCTCACGGAGGCGATTTTAAAGGTATCGGGGGCGAATCGCCCTTTGCCCCCGTGTATTTTTTTGGTTGATCATGATGTGACCTATCCGATTATGCCATGTTTGGTACGTTTCTGGCGCTTTACGATCATGCAGAAAGATTGTTTATTTTTTTTATTTAAAAAATAAAATAAAATAATAATAATAATTTCGCCCCCGTGCCGTGGCTCACGGGGGCGATTTCAAAGGTTTCGGGGGTGAATAGCCCGTCGCCCCCGTGTATTTTTCTGGTTGGCCTAGAAGAATAATTTGCAATTGTGATACATTACATTAGATGAAGACATTAAATATTTGTTGAGACCACACAATCAGTCTCCAAAATAAATAATGCAGAAATGCCATGAGAAAAAAATGTGAGACGAAGAGTCCGAGACCAGACAATGCATGTCTGATGTCTCTTCCATAAATAAACAATGACTACGAACAAAAAAATGAATGGAAGAATTTTGATAGTGCAAGTTTGTAATTATTTTCCATACACGGCTAGTGGCATACATTGATAGTATGCTCCCCAGGGAGTTGAGAAAGTACACAATATCATTGTGCGGGTTTGAACGGTTGCAAGCTATTATTATTATTATACTACATATATATATATACATGTGGGAAAACTTTTGACTTCACACCCATAACTCCATGTACTCGTACAGTATGTAACAACATAACTACTGTTTTCAATAAACATAAAACAAAATTGTATTATTAAATGTGCATGCAAGAAGTATGCCCTCATTGGGCTATCACGCTAAGAAATGCATGTGTTGATTTCATCCCATGTAATATCCTTAAAAAATCCTAAGTTTTTATTTATCATTTGATAATAAATTGATACACTGTAGGTCTACACAAGTTCAACACTGGTTATCAGGTGCACTCCAGGAAATGCAATCAAACTAAACTCTTGCCTAAAAATACACTTTTACACCGAACTTGGGAGGGTTTTACGAGTTGCGTACATACATGTATCTACTACAATAGACTTTAGACTAACAAATTTGCACTCTGAAAAGAAGGGCTAAATTGCCTCATAAGCTCATATAGTGCAAGTTTACCAATATGATATGCACCTATGTACCATTTTCATATTTTGACATGTCTTTACATTTTATCCGTGTATAAGGTTCAGCTATCATGTGCACGAAATGTAAACAAGACTTTTCATGGAAAAAGCAACTGGGCAACTAATTGTGAAATGTCAATATTGTTGTAAAACTGTGAAAATCCCCATTCCTGCAAAAGTGTAACAAGTTCACTTCCACTTTACCTGCTGTTTCTGGTAAGCTGTATCGGGCTGAATTTTCGATTCCAACAGAATAGATCCTAATGGGAAAAAATATAAAATATGAGAATGAAACTCATTAGTCATTAATACAGGTTGTGTCATATAAACGCATACATTGACTATTTCACCTTTCATGTTCATGTATTTGGAAGGTTTTGCATAAAAAAGACAACATTGTGAAGCATTATTCAGCACTAGAAATACAACTTGTTTGCCTTGTGGCCCAGTCGGGCAAGTAAAAGCAAGAATTTTTAAGTGGCATTAAACCTGAATTTGGAAAAACATTAACAATTCTGTTACTTAGTTGTCCATTTTGGTGGCCCGAAGCTAATTTGTTATTCCTAAATTCTAAATTTTAAGCCAGCGGGCCTGTGGTAATTTCAAGGACTGAATTCTGTATACGCCATATATTTCGCAAGGGTTTTATTTTTCGCGAATTTCGCGAATCACAAAATTAACAGGCTAAAAGATTGACACCAAATGCAAAGCAATACATGTACAGCATGCATTACTGCACTAGCATCTCTCTCATGACAGTCATGAATCGCGAAATTGTCGTAAAGTCCCGATTCGCGAAAATATATGCATGGCATATACAATACATGTACTTGTACTCTCTAAATCGTACAACCCCTTTTAATCTCTCAGCTCCTACAATTACCTGCAAGAATTTATGGATAAATTGCAAATTCCCACTTTAGACTCTATGATGGACCAATTAACTAGATGGATCTTCGATTGCGCGCAATCAAAAATTATGCCTCCGCTATCACGCGATTTTAATATGCCCAAATTAACATGCACTGATTTAATTTTTCTTATATTTTGAGTCCTGTGACCTTGACCATATGATCCCAATCTTTGATGGCTCCCTAAAAAACAGTCAGGTACCAAGTTTGATTGAAATCTGACATTTAGTTCTTGAGATTTTGGTATTACAAGCTTTTTTGCATGTATAATGAGTCCCGTGACCTTGACCTCAACCTCATGACCCCAACATTTTATGGCTACGTTGACTCTTTATGATACAGGTACCGAGTTTGATTGAAATCTGACATTCAGTTCTTGAAATTTTGCAATTACAAGCATACATATTGAGTCATGTGACCTTGACCTTTGACCTCATGACCCCCCAAATCTAATCAGATCAGTGGCACCCCGATATGTACACTCATACCTAGTATGTAATTGATCCGTCAACCGGTTCTTGAGATATCGCAAGAACGAGGCATTTTTGCACATACATTGATTCCTGTGACCTTGACCTTTGTCCTCATGAACCCCAAAATCTAATCAGATCATTGCCACCCCAATATCTACACTACTACCAAGTTTGAATTTGATCCGTCAACCAGTTCTTGAGATATCGCGAGAACGAGGCATTTTTGCATATATATTGAGTCCTGTGACCTTGACCTTTAACCTCATGAACCCCAAAATCTAATCAGATAATTGCCACCCCAATATCTACACTAATACCAAGTTTGAATTTGATCCGTCAACCAGTTCTTGAGATATCGCGAGAACGAGGCATTTTTGCATATATATCGAGTCCTGTGACCTTGACCTTTGACCTCATGACCCCTAAAATCTAATCAGATCATTGCCACCCCAATATCTACACTAATACCAAGTTTGAATTTGATCCGTCAACCAGTTCTTGAGATATCGCGAGAACGAGGCATTTTTGCATATATATCGAGTCCTGTGACCTTGACCTTTGACCTCATGACCCCTAAAATCTAATCAGATCATTGTCACCCCAATATGTACACTCATACCAAGTTTGAAATTGATCCGTCAACTGGTTCTTGAGATATCGCGAGAACGAAAACGGGACGTACGGACGGACGTACGGACGGACGTACGGACGTACGGACGGACGGACGGACGGACGGACGGACAACCCGAAAACATAATGCCTCCGGCCACTTCGTTGGCGGAGGCATAATAAATCCAGCAATCATATAATTCAAGGTTGAGTCATTTGGTAAACAGTTAATACATTGTTGATTTTGTGTGTCGGTGTAAATGCAACAAACTCTCGGTTTTGTCAGATGGTGTGTATGTGCACTCTGCTTACGCCTCGTGCGTTAGCGCACATCTGGCAAAACAGAGTCTGTTGCATTTACACAACAAACTCTAGACGTGTATTATTTTTGGTATCCGTACAATGTATATCAACCATTACACAGCACCATTTTGCACAAAATTAAATGTAAATCGGAATGTCCTTTTCAATAATAAGAGTGTTCATACAAAAGGTATACACAAGTTTGCCAAGCATTTATAATAGCAAAGTTTTTTCGTCTGCACGACTTTTCTCCACCATTAAGCGGCACCTCTCGACCATCAAATTAATTTTTATTTTTCTTACACCACAATAAGTTTATTTTTCGATTGCAGGTATTTTCAATTCATCTAGATCACACTTGAGTAGTTTTAACCCCATTCGTTTGCTAAAATTTTATCACGAACTCCCTTGCACATTGCCTGAAACAGCTCCCGATACCCATACGTCCCACTTTCCCATTGGTTTTGTGTTTCGTGCCGGGTAATGGTTGAGGACCTCCCGACTTGCATCATTAGAACCAAACGCAGATTTAACAAGTTTTAGAATGTCATCAGCTGAAAATACAGAATTTGCAGTCTATGTTTAGCTTTAAAAGATTTAAATTGAACCAGTTATGACGGTCACAGCAACCGAGTGTTGTTCATCTTAGCCATCACACCCTCTAATTTCAAGTTTCAACCTCTGAAGTGATCTTTGCTGGTTTCAAACCCGATTTAAAATGCAATTTCCGATATTTTTGTGCGAATTAATCAAATAAAAGGCAATGGGTATTAACATCTTGGTATTCGCAGCATTGTCAAGCTTTCTACGAAGATTGCGCGATCCGAAAGGAAATTTGAAAGGAAGGTCGAATAAAGGAGCATTTTGCGCATCATTTCGATAACAACACGTCTGTTCTACTGGAAGGATTTTGATGATTTTCCCATGCCCATTATTTTGTTTCAACACCAAAGTTGTGATATATACTAAAAAACACTCAAAAAGTTAGTTTTTTCTCAAGAAATATCGATCTTTGTTTGCTAATTTTTTGGTTGATTAGTAAGTAATGTGTGCTCTTTCATTTGGCGTCAAGATATTTCTGTTGCCGAGTACGTGTTCTCATTTTTGCGTATCACCGATATGATGCGCAAAGTTTCAAGACTTGTCCATACTTCTCAGTCAATACAGGAATTCATTTTTAATTTTAGGGGGCTACTTTTTCAATCTGATGGATATCACAAAATATTTCACATATTACCCTAGATTTTAGGGCTACCTACTAATTTTAGGGGCTAACGACTGATTTCAGGGGGGCTATTATGAAAATTAAGGGGCAAAATCGCCCTCAGCCCCCATATATTTCCTTCCCTGTTCTCAGTTGTCATCAATAAATATTTTCAGGGAAGATCTAGCAAAAGTATTCTTACATGTAGATAGTGATAGTTTTTTGGTAGGCCGAGACGAAATAGTTGCATTTTGAAACAGTTTTGGACAGATATATTTGTTTACATGAGACATGTAACATAAATCAAATGTACATGTCTGAACAATATGTTACATATTTCATACAAATGTTCTTCTGAACTACTCAGAACCTTAGTATGATTTGTAAAAATAAATTTTGTGAACAAAAATATTGCGAAGAGTCGTCAAACTATTTGAAGTGCTGTGGAAAATACACACGCATCATACTTTGCTGCTTTTATCTTTTTCTTCTTTGCCATCACTATGCAGTATTAAAAGTAAGGCATTCTCTTTGAAGACGTACCCACGATTTGGTATGCATGACTAAAAGAACCCATGTTCAATGAAATTTGTATAGCAAACCCGTTCTTTTAGAAATGCATGCCAAGTCGTGGGCACGTCTTTGAAGAGAATGCCTAACGCTAAAGTAAACAGTAGACTATTCTCTACAAAAAATCGTGCACACGACTTGGCATGCAAGGCAAAAAAAAGATGCTCAATGCAATACTAGCACATTGCCACCGGTTCTTTTACATAGTCATGCATGCCAAGTCGTGGGCACGCTATGGTAAAGAATGCCTATTGATCAGAAAGGTCAAAGTACAACTACAACCACTGTCAATGTCATCCATTCACACTTCTTCTCCCTCTGCTATTTCAGAGAGAGATCAGCAATCGCAAGGGTTGCACATTGTCATGATTATGTCATCAGTTCTGGTAACCTAACCAGGCTCTGTGCGTAGCACAGAGCCTGGCATATTGAAGTGTGTGTTAGGTGTATCGCTCGTAACAATTATTGGTAAAAATAGTATATAAGATACTATACAATTTATATCTGGTTTTATACTTACGACGGATGTTATCCATGGACATCAATGGTCCACTGTCTTGATACATGAGGCTCCATTCGGTGTATTTATTCACAAAATTAGGTTTTTATCGTCCAGATTGTGGTAAGAAGCAAAAATTCCAAAATGGTATCCGAATTTGTGTCCACAGTGCGCATGCGTGAGGTCGCAGGTCAAACTTTGGCGTACGAGCCAAGATGTACTCAATGTTAACCTAACCGCCTGGCATATACATCGCTCGAAATCTTGCAGGAACATGTTTGTAGATGGGCGCACATCTACAATGTATTGTAAATGGTCCTGATGGACCATTTACTGCTCACAGTGGTAAAAACCTACGGGACACAATTTGAACTACAAACAGAGAGAAAAGAACAGCATATCTAAAGTAAAAAATTGCATACCTAGATTGAAGCTGATTTTATGATTTATTGTACAAAATTTCATTTTGAAAATGATAAGTCATACTTACAAAAATCGTCATATAAGTTCCATTTCTTTCTCTTCCTGCTCGATGTCCCATCGTAAACAAAGAAAGCCCGCCCGCAACATGCGGAGGCCGCTTATTATTGTCCAAAACAAGCCAACTCGCGATCTGCAAGCATGCCCGCCGTATCCGATTTCGGATACGCCGTATCAGAATTCGGATACGCCGTGTTAGAATTCGGATACGGTAACACGTGTGGTGTGGGAAGCTTGCGGGAAATACATGACAGTCATCCAGATAGCAGCAACACTTTCGAGAGGGATCACGACTGAGATTTTCTCAGTCTTTTTATTTTCCAAAACTGCAGATTTTCCATTTTTTTCGACATTTGAAGAATAATTTGGACCATTTTGGTAAGTTCATATAACACTTGTATCATTTTTAGGGCCAGTCATGATTGATTTTGTTGAATTTAAGATAAGAATTTTGTGTGAAATTTTGACAAACTTTTTTTGTACTGTCCCACATTGTTCCCGTATAGCGCAGCATTACAATGTAGTGTTGTGTGGATGGGCGATGAGGTGTTTTATCCTCTTTAAGCAGATTTTTTTTTAATTTTGTTTACTTGTACTGCACCCTAAAATACCTATGTACGACGGCGCTACACAAAATTGCTATAAAAACCAATGATAACCTACCTCAAATTGATTATTTATGTCGATTGTCCTTGTTAGAATCCCGCTGTGCGATGCCGACGGATCGAAAAAAAAGGCCGGATTCTAACAAGGACGATCGACATAAATAATCAATTTGAGGTAAGTTATCATTCTTTTTATAGCAATTTTGTGTAGCGCCGTCGTACATAGGTATTTTAGGGTGCAGTACAAGTAAACAAAATTTTTTAAAAATCTGCTTAAAGAGGATAAAACACCTCATCGGCCATCTACAAACATGTTCCTGCAAGATTTCGAGCGATGTATATGCCAGGCGGTTAGGTTAACATTGAGTACAGTGGCCTGGCTTATATGTATTAGTCAACCGATCGCCACTTACGCGCGGAACCGGAATAAAACCTCGCCTATATATCCCAGCATGCATTGCCGATGACTTTGGAGGCGACAGGACAATTTCGAATATTTGTGCGAAGCCGTTTGGGATTAATCATCAATTTGAGGTAAGTTATTATTCTTTTCATATAATTTCTATGTAGCGCGCAGATAAAACGCACTTTTGTTCTCTAGAAAAGGCTAACCAAATACAAAAAAATTATAATTAAAGGTGATAAAAACACCTCATCGCAAAAACGCTACACCATTTCGATCGTCAGTAATTCACAGCTCTGTGCTACGCACAGAGCTGATCATAGTTACAGTTCTGGATACTCGGGTGTGGAAATGAAGAGTCACATTATTAAATGTGAAGGTATTTTTTTGGAAGGGTATTCAGCAGCTTTTCAGCCTCGTTTCCAAATTGATTTTAAAATATGACGTAATGACATGTCAACGTTGGAAGAGGACCACCTGCCACTGAATGTTTTTTCTTCTTCTTTTAATAATAATATTGTTAATTGTTAACACTAACACTTTAACAGTTAAGCCGGCAGCCATACTTTACTAGTCATAGATAAATCACATTTAATGTAATGGTATGGTCAACTTCGATGTCAACAGTCCAACACCTACAAATGCTTTGCCAATTTAGTTTAGTCATCAGACTCGTACAACACACAATCACAATTTGATGGTCAACTCCGATGTCAACACCTACAAATACAATTACAAATGCTTTAAAGCCTTTACTAACTTAGTTTACTCATCAGACTCGTACAACACACAATCACAATTTTATTTTGAATTAAACATGGGATCAGCAACATGCCAACACAGTCAACACAATCACACATTTGAATTTCTCATTTGCAAGTCTAAAAAAAATCATGGGTTTTAATTTATTTATAAAGGAAATTCTTTAATTTCAGACTTTTAAATTGTCTAGTCTAGAAATAAGATTATTCATAACATAAATTGTTTCCATTATTTCTTATATTAAGAATAAACAAATATTCTACAGGCAACAAGAAAGAGCGCGGGTTCGCCATCTGAGTCTGACAACATGCAAAATGTCTTCAAGCCCCGAGCTCTAACTTAGCGGGGCTCCGAGAGATTTCTGGGCCAGCCGCTGGGCGATGAATGAACTGGTGATCTCGCTACCATAATACGTACCGTCAGTTTCCGAACAAACGAGCAAACACATCCCATTCAATCGCTCGACCATACATGACGAAACATGTCCAGTACCCCTGTCGTCCCACTGGCGTTCATCATTCAGGACGTACAGTTTGACTCTCCTTCTTGTATCAGACATGTTGGAAGCCAAATACATCACAATTTCGACAAGAAATTAGAATGAACAGGGGACTGTTTCATGGCGACACAGAATAATCAGTGAACGATAAACATATCACTTGGCAGCCATTTTGGTTGGGCTTTCGCATACGCTGACGGGTTTCCCGCCCTATCGCTCTGCAAAAACACAAATTAACTCTTTTCGTTCGCTCAATCCGCGACGCGCGGCCGCGCCGCTCTGTTAGCACATAGCGCGCGCCATGCCATGCCAGTAATACGCACAACGGACGATTATTATTTTATTTCGTAGTTTCGTAGTTCTGAATTTGTCAAAGGTCAGAGAGCTCTCACATATTTTTTTCACTCAGAGCGCCTTATTTTGAAAGTAAATCAGTGCAGTAATGAAAATAACGAAGGATAAACAAGCTGAAATGTCCCAATCAATATACAAAATAGACAGAAAAATAAAAGGAGTCTAGAAATAATCAAATATTATCAAATATAAAGTGACAACATATATATGATCACGGTAGGCTAATAATTTTTGTCTAAATATTTCTTCATTCATCAAAACAACAATATTGATATTGGTTTTTATCGGTGAAGTAAAATAAGAAAAATCAATCAATCAATCAATCAATTAATCAATCAATTAATCAATATCTATCTATCTCTATAGAATATGTTTTCTTAACGTTTTGTTTTCCTATCTATCTATTTATTTATCTATCTACCTATCTATCTATATCTATATATCTATCTATCTATACAATCTATCTATCTATCTATCTATCTATCTATCTATCTATCTATCTATCTATCTATCTATCTATCTATCTATCTATCTATCTATCTATCTATCTATCTCTCGAGCTCTCTACCTATCTGTCTATCTATCTATCTATATCTATCTATCTATCTATCTATCTATCTATCTATCTATCTATCTATCTATCTATCTATCTATCTATCTATCTATCTATCTATCTATCTATCTATCTATCTATCTATCTATCTATCTATCTATCTATCTATCTATCTATCTATCTATCTATCTATCTTATCTATCTATCTATCTATCTATCTATCTATCTATCTATCTATCTATCTATCTATCTATCTATCTATCTATCTATATATCTATCTATCTATCTCTGTTTTCTTATGGTGTTTTCTTAACGTTTTGTTTTCCTATTTGTCTACTATCAGTCAGTCAGTCATCAGTCAGTCAGTCAGCCAATCCTGAATCAATCAATCAATCAATCAATCAATCAATCAATCAATCAATCAATCAATCAATCAATCAATCAATCAATCAATCAATCAATCAATCAATCGATCATGCAGTCAATCGATGCAATCAACTTCCTGCACATTGTTTTTTACGAATTCGATCGATCATTTCTGATTTTAATTTCCTTGTATATCAACAAGATATCCGCATCATGCGGAGTTTTGTTTTGCAGTATTAAGAAGAAGAAGAAGATAATAATCCACGTCCCCATCCCGACCCCTTCCATCCCAGCGCTCATAATGCAACCCTATATAGACAGACATATATCCACCTCGTTTATATGGGTCCTTTAAAAATGATGACGTTATAATATTCACCGGTCAAAGAACCCTCGAAACATTGGCTGTTTTTTTTTTTTTTTTACTAATGCAACCATTGAAGTATAACACTGAATGCAACCATGATACCCCCATGATACCCCCACTCACCCATGACCCCACCCCACCATCCATCCACCCACCAAGCACACACGTTGCATAACATTTGACTAGTGTCAGGTGACCACGCATATTATCACGTGACTATACTTTCGTGATTGTGAATTTATCGAAATCGCACCGCGGAATGTGGAGCGAGCGCCAGCTGGGAAATGTGGAATTATTTAGTACATCCACTGTTTCAATGTCACTTTACTACAATTCATGCTGTTGACTGTTGTTGTAACCCGCGTGAACTTTAATTTCACATGAATCAAACTTCGAAAATTCGGGCCGGTATTCGTGCATTTCCAGTCGAAGTCTTCAGCAGCCAGAGCGCGAGCGGCAGTGCTGCAGTGCTTTGCTATCCAGTCTGCTAGCGCCCAGCCACGGCGCAGATTCCTCTTACAAAGTGCAAGTGATATGATACAACTGTGACTGTGAGAGTTTTTTGGGCCGCCGCCCTGGCCTGGCCTGGCCTGGCCTGGCCTGGCCTAGTGTCAGTAGTAGTGAGTAAGAACTTTCAAGTACATGTGAAGACTGAAGTATGCATGTTGAGCTATGACTCCGATGTCAGTAAATTAGGAATGTGAAAACAGAATTTATTGACGATGGAAGTTGCGAGAAAACAGAGACAAGTATATTTTATGCGGGTAAGTCTGATTTTGATACCCCACAATTCTTTTGAGTTTGTTGTAAACAATTAGTGTTTTCATGTTGATTCACTGAGCAGTGACCCATTTTGATAACAAGAGTCAATAATCATCTTTGTCACTCATTCCATTTGTTTTTTTAATACCGTATATATGTCAATATTTTTGTACTGATGCAAGTAAAAATATAGAGGATTATGAAATTCTAATTGTTTTTCTAATGTAAATGTTGATTTTTCTTTCTTTTAATTTTTTCAATTAAAAAAATAGAAAGTGTTACTTTAGAACTATTAAACCCCAGCCAACTGTCAACAGCCTGAGTATTTGGGGACCGGACTATACTACTCTAGCCTAAGAGATTTTCTTTGTTGTTGATGACAGGTCAGTAAAAACTGCAAACTTCTGACAGAACTGTACATCATTCAGAGCGATGATTGTCCACATGAGAGCTGGTTCGAGGACAGACATCTTCAGGTAAAGTTAGCTCAAAATAATGTTTGTATGAGACGAGTAACATTTATCATTCAGACATTTGTTTACATGATTCTATACGAACGTTCTGAGTCCAAGTAATTAGGTTCCGACTGTTGTTTGCCAACAGAAAACATGAAATAAATTGTACCAGAGTTCAATTCTTACCTTAATTAATTCACGACTCAGAATATGGAACCATATGGAACCGATTTAGATAAGATCAAAGTTTTGATTTTTGTTTCATTTCAATTGATTTTGAGAACAAGAAAATCAATAGAAACCCAGGATTAATTATAATTATTACAACAATTATCACTACCATATTACAGATTAATTTCCATCAATTATATTTATTATCTAGTATTATTGTTCCATGGCCAGGCCCCTGCTTCATAAAACTTTTTTCAATTGTTTTAAATGTTCAGTTATTATAACTAGTAGGTCAACAGCCAATCAGCATGGAGAATTGCAGCTGTTGCAACATTGGTAGTTACAATAATTGAACACTTGCAACAATTGCTAAAGTTTTATGGAACAGGGCTCTTCTTCTGCTCCACTGGGACCCCATCCAAGTGAGAGTTGTGAACTTTTATTATTACTAGATAAAGAGGTCACAGGCTGCATGTTTGAAGGAAATTCAGAGAACAATATTAACCTGTTCACTTGAGATTCTGGAATTCCCATTGACTTTGTACATAGCCTACCCGGTTCCCGTAGGCAAGGGGTTATTAACAAAAAAGATAAATGAACAACACTCTGCATACAACAAGAATATAAATGTGAGAACGCTACACGAATTATATAATTTTGTACACAATTTTATTATTATTACCGATTCAAAATGCCAACTTATTATCTTGTTTTATTGTACCTTGTCCAGGAGATTTTCTGCTCCTGAGTGATCCCATCAAAGTGAAAGTTGTTTCCTTTTTAGAAAAAATCAGATAAAGAGGGAAGTGGCTACATGTATGTAAGATGGAAATTTCAAAGATAACAAGTTTGAGATGAATTGCAAAAACCTGCACAAGTGCACTAACTGTATAACAGTTTCATATTACAATGAAATCCCAATTATTGAATTATTCCCTTGTTGTATTGTACCTTGTCCGGGGGATTCTTCTGCTCCTGAGGGACCCCAGCAAAGTGAAAATGGTCTCCTATTATGACCAGCTATAAGAAGACATCTATGATACATGTAAGAAGGAAAACAAGTTCAAAATGAATGGTAAAACTTGCACAATATTTATAATTAATTACAAATTACAGATTATACTAAATTATAATCCGTTTTTATTGCACCTTGTCCAGGAGATTCTCCTGCTCCTGAGGGACCCCATCAAAGTGAAGGTGGTGTCCTATTATGAGCAGCTGAAAGAAGACATATGATACATATAAGAAGGAAAACAAGTTCAAAATGAATAGTACAAACTTGCAAAATTTGTATATTTAATTAAAATTACAGATTTTACCAAATTATCATCCGTTTTTATTGTACCTTGTCCAGGAGATTCTCCTGCTCCTGAGAGACCCCATCAAAGTGAAGGTGGTCTCCTATTATGAGCAGCTAAACAGGCAGAGAAGGAGCAAGAAAGGGAACAAGGAGAGCAAGAAGAAGGGCATCAAGGAGGAGCCAGAGATTCTTACAGGCAAGTCAAAACTAAAACTTAGGCCAAACGAACAAAATTGTTGGATTGGGCAACCAAAAATTAGGGTAGGTAGGTAGGTTTTTTTTTTGTTTTTTTTGTTTTTTTTGCAGGATTCGCACAAATACACACACAAAAAAACACATAACACATATCACAATTTTAAAAAATAAATAAATAAATAAAAACAAATAATAATAATAATAATCAAATTATTTTTTGGGGGGTAATAAAAAATAACAAATAACAAATCCGAAAAAACCTTTAGGGTCGGGCGGGTTACGCCAATCCAACAATTTATTTTTCATGGCCTTAGCACTTGGCAAGGAAAAATTGATGTCAGGCAGGTTATATTTCATAAATGATCTCAACTAACATTTCTGTTCAACTACAAGACAAAATGTTTATTCCTAACGTGTGTAAATATCGTTTAGAAACAGGCAAGAAATCTGCCAAGCAGCTCAACCTACCTGACACGAATGCCTTTTCTTGTGTTTCATATTGTTTTTTTGTGGGCAAGTAAATTTTCTGTTTGGGCAAGTAAAATGGAAAAATCATGATTTTACTTGCTTGAACGGGCAAAGAAAAAAAATGTTGATTGAGCCGCTGCCTCAGGATAATGAAAAGTGAGTTGGAGCTTGCAGGCCACCCAAATTCAGTCAAATCTGTGTATAGTGACCACCTTTTTAAGAGAAAAAGCAAACACTGTAGACAGGTGACTTGTATCTAGACAGGCTCCATGACATTTTTCGTTCTGCAGGTGATAACTTTTGGTGGCCACTAAGGTTGGCTGCTAGATATAGATGGCCGCTAAAACATGTTTGACTGTATCATGTATGGTACGGTTTCCAACTGGTTAATCAAACATAGCAGCCATATTCACGTTTGAATTAGTGGGTCCACCAATGCAGGATTTCGGTTACATATTGATTTGTCTCAGTTATTTTACAAAACTTGCATCATGGCTCTAGAAAAGGGTTAACCTTGACTATATGCTCTAGATATTGCTATTGATATTTGATGCTTGGTTTTAAACACACAGGTGAATCGGTGAAGATTGGGTACAAGTTTGCAGAGTCCAACGTCCACTACAACTCATGCCTGATGCCAACAGAGATAGGAGCACCAGTCTGGCTACCTGAGGATGATGAAAGGCATGCAGGTAGAGTAAACTGACCACTGGTCTCCATAAGGCTAATCTTAAAGGGATGTACAGTTCTGGTCAAACTGAATTTTAGTAACTATACTTGTATCGTTATCATTAAAAACTAACGGTTATAATTCAGTGATGCTTGAATGGTAGCAATACATGTAAATGGCTAATTTACAGGGCTTTTTTTTTTTTTTTTTTCAATGATATTTATTTTCTCCATTGCTTTTCACAAACAATAACAAAATAACAATAACAAACAATAACAAAATCAGTACATAAAATAATCTGCATGTTAACATAATTATATAGAATATGTTTTCATTAAAAAATCAGATCTTAACATAAGAGGGCACCCTCCAGGCACCTGAAGTTGCAACCATTTTGAAAATCAAAATAAGTGAATGTGATGTTCGCTAAAAATAATTATGCAATAAAATGATTGAATGTATTTCGGTCAAACAAATTTGATTTTGTCTTTAAAATGGTGTGCTTTTTCAAATTTTACTCTTAGTTTTTCATTTACTCACAAAAATAATTTTTTAAAGCGCCCTTTAAACCCAAACTGAACTACACATGTAACCTTTATATACTGGAATGAATAAATAAACAAAATGGTCAAGTTGATACATTGTATAACAGTACCCATATATTCATGAAACCAATTTAGTTTAGTTTCAATCTAAGCCTATTTGGGGATGATAAGGCTGAATAAGCAACACAAAAAAATTATGGTCATCTAGGTAACATTACCTACTATAAAGTTAACCCTAGTTGGGAAATAAAATGATCTTTTGTTGTATACTTAGCATTACCTTCTAAAATAGACTTAGACTAGAACTAAGCTAGTGCATCAAAGAGTTAATAAAAGTAGGTGTAAACTCCTTCATTTTGTTGGGTGAGGGTGAGAAGGGCGTTAAGTCAATTTTTGTCTAAATTGAGTTATGCATACCATCTTGTAGGTCGTAGCCTCTATGTGATGTGAAATTTTCAGATAATAATAATCATTTCTAATTTGGGGAATATTCATCAAATATAAAAGAGAGCTACATTTGGTTTCTACATGGATTTCAATCTTTAAATATGAGCATATTCGTAGTACTTATGAAAAAATGCTTTAATAGCACCCTTTTCTTTCTCAACCAATGATTTGCAGGTGGTGGCTTTAGCTACGCCCGACTCTTCCCCAAGAAACTGGTGGTGCACGTGTGCGAGTATCGCACAGCAGCAGCCGCCGTCAGTGCGACCAGCCAGCTGATGAAATCCTTCAGCGCCACCCCGCCATCAAAGAATCTTGCCATCAGCAGCTACTTCCCAAGGAAGTCCGACCCAGACTTTGTGGAACCCAACTTCGCCCATTCCGCAGCCAGGAAGCGCTCAAAGTTAAGGAAGATGTGAGTAAAGAGAGCAAAATTTTTCATAGGCTTTGTACAAATTCTCTGTTTTGACTTTGGGATGGTGAGTTCAAAGGTCAAATATCACCAAGTTAAAAGAAGATCTTGCCATCAGCAGTTTCTTCCTTAGGACTTTGTGGAACCCAACTTCACCCATTCTGCCGCCAGGAAGCACTCAAAGTTAAGGAAGATGTGAGTGAATAGGATAATATGAATTTAGCCTTTGGAAAATGCGCTGTTTTTTATTTTGGGGGTCCCGGGGTCAAAGGTCAAATATAACCAAGCTGTTTGAAAATGGAAAAGACAAAACTAAAACTGCTTTAGTTATCAGCATCAAACATGGTGTGTGTTTGCTTTATGGAAACTAAACATAAATTACCTGTTTAGATTTGGAGTTATGGGGTCAAAGGTCACAAAGCAAATAGCAAAATCATTTGAAATATGAACATTGAGAACTGTTGGACAGAAGTGCATGAAGCTTGGGATCCATGTGTAAGGGGAAGAGAAATTCTCTTATTAGAATTTGGGGTCATAAGTTAAGAAGTCAGAGATAGCAGGGCAAGATATTTTTCAGGTTATAGCAAGTCAAACTGCTCTAGTGAAATAGTAACAGACGTTTGTGTTGTGTGACACTCTGATTATGCTTCTTTCATTAAACCTAATTAGTATACATGCATAATTGAATGTTATTCAAGTGATATTATGTATTGTGTATTTTCATGTTATTTTTTGTGTCTTCTTTCTCAAAGTGTTAAAGAAATGAAGACTGAACCAGATGACCTGGAAGAAAGAACAAGGCCTAAAGAGGGTTTGGGAGGAGGAGGTGGTTTCATGGAGACCAAGCAAGAACCTGCCGACTCGCAGACGACATCGGAGGAGGTCGAAACTGAAGCCGAATCGTGTGGTAGACATGTGGTTGAAACTGACATTGGCAGTGGAGGCGGTTCCAGCGATGTCAGTTCATCCGATGATATCCCGTGTTCACTTTCAACAAGACTCGATGCAAAATTGGGAACTACGTTGTTAGCGTCTGTGAAAGGAGCAAATGTGTCGGACCCCAAAATGCGTAGCGTGTCTTGCCAAGAGCACATGGAGAGCAGAACAATGAAAGCATCAAATCAACGAAACGGTGGGAAAAGTTTATTGAAGAATGTTGCTCACATGGGTGGAAAGCTAGTGGAAAGTGATGCGAGTAATCTTACACGGGTATCAAAACAAAATGATGTAGAACGACCGAAGGCTGCTTCTAGAGATACCGCCATCTCAACAACTTCTCCTAACAAGGGCTTAGATTCTGCAGCTGATTCAGAACGCATAACACGTTTGACTGAACGGTCCACATCAGGTCTGAAGAAGTTTGTGTTCAAGCCTCTCGGCGAAAAAATGAAACGATCCACCAAGTTGTCTCTGAAGAAGTCAAAAAAGGTTGAGACAGATGTGCAGGAAGTTGAAGAAAAGGAAGAAAGTGCTGAATCTACGAACGTTTTGAATGAAGACCATGTAGGTGGGAAAAATCAAAACCCTTTGGAAAACACACCCTCTCAGCATTGTGTCCTTGAACAAGCAGAACATGAACCCAAAGAAACCAGTAGTAATGGGACCGCTTTAACTTGCTATGATAGCACAACCAATTCAAGTTCCCAACTCAAAGACTTTCAGGTTGATTGTCCAACTAGGGACAAGACAAAAGAAAATAAAAAGCTATCACTGAGGCACAGAACACTGAAAGGGAAGCAGGGTCCATCTAGGAAGACCCAGAGCAACATGAGGTCTATGTCTTCCTCATCGGATGAAGGTCTGATGACGACAAGCTTCTTGCGTCCTGTGGTTACGTTGCGCCGTTCACCCGCAGCCAGTAGACATTTGCACAATTTACCTGAGACTAGTAGACATTGCAGGTTGATTGGCGGTTCACCAAGATCGAGTGATGATGTGCCGAGAACGAGTGATGGTCTATCCAGTGATAGTTTGCCAAGGTATGGTGTCGGTTTGCCCAGTGAAGGCAAGAGACCTGATGAAGTGATGTCATTAATACCAGATGTGCCTCCTGTGCAGGAGAATCACGGAGATGGGGAGTCCACAAGTGACTATGCAGCAAAAGAAATGCTCTCTCCGTCATCAACAGAGCGCAACACGTCCGACAACATTAGGCTATTGAGAGATGCTCACTCCAGACCAAAGCACAATAGGGAAACATCGTCATCGCGTTTATCGCCACGTTGCGAGTCAAAGGGCACAAAGAAAATTGCCAAGAAGAATAACAGACCTAGAAGGCCAGCCAATTTAGAGGGCTTGTTGAACGATTTAGGTTGGGATGATGAAGATGGCGATGATGATGATGATTCAAGAGATGTGAACGTTGGCGGTGCGAGAGGAGTGTCCAGTTTGGAGAATGCAGCAAAGACGAACCTGAAACGGAACCCTTACTTGCCACTGGGCGATAATACAGAAGAACCTGTCAAGGGGATGAAACGAAAGAAGGATCAAACAGATGATGACGATGATGATGATAATGAAAATATGAATAAAATTGATAAAATACGTTCTCCGTCAAGGAAAGTTCATAAACTTCTGGAAAAGATGGACAACATTATCGACAATGGGGTAGCTGTTGAACCAGCAGACATCGTTCTTGATATTTCAGACTTGGAATCTGATGGTGATGAGGAAGGTTCCAAGGCTACAGCAGAGGGGAGAGGCGCAGACGATGGAAAGGCCAGTTCAGGTCAAATGTGGGAAGGTCAGCATGAGGTCATTGACCTCAGTCAGGGGGACGACGAAGACACTGACAGTGACCATTGGTTTGACAGCATCTTTGGAGATATCAGGTATTGGCATATATATTTTTAACCTGTTGCTTACTGGAAGGCTATGTTCAAAGTCTAAAGGGATTTAAGGATCTTGAAGGGAAAGTATTAAGTTGTCTTTGTAAATGAATTCTGATAAAAAGTTTGGACAGAAAAGGGTAATCTTGAGGATAAAATCACAAACTTTTTGGATTTTTTTTTTGAAAAAAAAAAATTCAAGGATTTTAATTTGGAAGTTTAAGTGGGGTTGTAATATTTAGGAAATATCAGTGCCATGCAGGTATAATGCAAGACATTAAACAATTGCACTGCTGATGATATTGACTTATTGGTATTTGAAACAAAATGTAAAAACCAGGAGGAATCCTTCAGAAAATAACTTTAGTGTGCCCGTCCCCCTCCATAGTTTTCATGCCCCCAAGCATTCAAACCACCACTGAAAGGAATAGTAGAAGTGTACAATTTTGGATTTGGGAATGTCATGTATGAATTATATAACCAGACCTGCAGGGTAATGAGTAGTCAAGTATTGTGTGCTTGATTTTTGTTTGTAGGTACGTCAGGGAACTCAAGGAGGAGGATATTCAATTTCTCACAAAGAAAAACAAGAATTACTTCAAGAGCATATTCATGGGGAAGGTAACTATCTATCCATCCATCCTCCATCTAACTATCCATCCATCATCCTAACCATCCAGTATCCATCTATATATCTATCTATTTATCTACCCATCCATCCGTCCGTCCGTCCGTCCGTCCGTCCATCCATCCATCTCCATATATCCATCCATCCACCCACCAATCCATCCATCCATCTATTCATCCAGCCAGCAAGCCATCCATCCACCCAGCCATCCATCCATCCATCCATCCATCTGTCTATCCATCCATCTGTCTATCCATCCATCTGTCTAGATCCATCCATCCATCCATCCATCCATCCATCCATCCATCCATCCATCCATCCATCCATCCATCCATCCATCCATCCATCCATCCATCCATCCATCCATCCATCCATCCATCCATCCATCCATCCATCCATCCATCCATCCATCCATCCATCCATCCATCCATCCATCCATCCATCCATCTGTCAAACTAATCCCTGTATCTGTTGCTAATTCAGAATTTAGTAACTGTATGAGCGTTTGTTTCCTTTTGAAATTGTGTGAATGTTGCTTACCTCCGCCAAGGAGGTTATGTTTTCGGTCCCGTTTGTTTGTTTCTTCGTCACCAGTCTCCTGTGCACAATTTCACAGATATCTCGACCAATTTTTCGTGTCAATACAGTACTCTCCGCTTAATGGGGTAGTGTTTTGCAAGGGATATTTAACCCATTTAACAGGTGTACCCCTTTAAAAGGTGGAAATTTCCTGAAGAAACATAAGAAATGTTTGGTCAAATCCTACCCATTTAACAGGTGTACCCCCATTAAGCGGAGACTACTGTATCTACAAATTCTGGTTAGCAAACCAAATGCTGACAATATCATTCATTTTGAATTTAAGAGAGAAACATTAATATTTTTTCTTGCATCAATTGTCGTATATCATTACTTTGAGTATTTTCAACACTCTTGGGTTACAGTTTAATTTGCTTTATTCATTGGCCACATACCAAATACTTTAGGGACTAAGCTTGAATGGTTCAGGGTTGTGAATTTTGTAATTATGTAGATATATTAATTGTTTTCCATCTCCCTTCATCAGAGAGTTTGCGAGAGACACCAGTGCTACAAGCAGAAAGGCCCAAAGAGACGTAAGTTGTGAAGGCAATTCCCCAAACTTTTGCGACTTTGTACTTAACTTTTAAAATTAGAGTCTCAAACATCTATTTGTTTTAAGTGTACAAGAAAAACAAGTAGTATTAAAATGCCCTGTAATATAGTACCATATTCCTTTACCATGAAAATTTATGTATAAAACTTGCTAAAATGTGAGAAAATCCTTAGTTCAATTTGGCAACACAGTGTGACATTTCTTTGGAACCTCATATTGAGGAGCTTGGGTATATATTGGCATCTTCTTAAATAACAGGGCAAAACTCAAAAGGATATACAAGCTAGGGCCTGCAAAATTACCTTATTTTATAAGAGTGTTTTAACCCATCAAGGACGAGAGCTATTTTAAGGCAAAATTGATCATTGTTTTCCTCTACAAATTGGCAACTCCTAAATTTTGTTGACCGATCGATGACATAAAAATAGGTGGAACATATTTAGTAATGACCATTTAAGACAAATATGAAGTGACTTTGCCGCAAAGTTGCCAATTTGAACGCCAATATCTGTTTTTAAAATATCACAATGTGTTGCCAATTTAAGGATTTTTCTAAATTAGTGATTTACACAATAATAAAAATCATTAAAAAATAACTAAAGCAGGTACATGTAGAGTAACAAGATAGGGCTCTAAAAATAGAGGAAGTTATGCTCTTTCCTCCTGTACACTCCACATAACTAGTCGTCTTCTTGTTTAAGTGTAGGACTACCAAACCACAAATATGTGGGCCTTAGGCACTGATGAGAAATGTAGAAACTGCTGAAAACTGCTTATCCGCTATAAAGGCAAATGTAATCAAATGATTTCTTTGCCTAGACGAAGGATCTGCTAGAAACGAATGTTCGGCTACATTGATTTACATTAAAGAGGGTTTTGTTATATCAGAGCGTGTTATGAGCAGGTTCCCGGTTCCCCTGTAATTCAATGCTGTGAAGAGCGCCATTCAAATTGGCAACTTGACAACAAAACTTTTACATCACTCTTGAATTATTATTTTTTTTAATTCCACTCGTGTCAATGTTATTATGCTGTCCTAATCAACATTCATTTTAACACACAATTAATATCTTTAAAA
This sequence comes from Echinarachnius parma, assembly GCA_037951105.1. Classification (NCBI taxonomy): domain Eukaryota; kingdom Metazoa; phylum Echinodermata; class Echinoidea; order Clypeasteroida; family Echinarachniidae; genus Echinarachnius; species Echinarachnius parma. The sequence goes on along the minus strand of JBAMJV010005577.1, from coordinate 87,006 downwards.
AATTTTTTTTTTTTTTTCTTCAGTTAATATGGCTACCAATGTGAGGCTTGGGCCATTCAGGGAGGAGCACATGGACACGGTGATGGGAGAACTGGTGAAGATATACTGCAGCAAACACTTCAAGGTGAGACATAATATCTAAGTAAGATAGTAACATAGTGATATTGTGATACAAAAACTGTTAGAAGTCAACCAAATGCTTGGAGTCAGTGGCGTAGCATGGTCCAACTGGTTTGGGGCACGTGAATTATAGGTGAGGGACGAGGCACACACTGTTTTTTTTTGTCTTCATTATTTTGTAATTACAAACATGTCAAATTAAAATGTATTAGTAAAAGTTACTGATATTTTGGGGGCATTTGGGATTTTAAAAATAAATTATGAATTTCAGTGATCAATCAATCAACTAGCTAGAATATATATGTTACTAGTCCTTAACATGAATATGATTTGCATTGCTCCCAAGGGAACAGAAAGTATGTGTCATGTGCAGATTGATTGCAAGTGTGTGCCTGATAGTTTTTCCAGCGCGCACGTACGTGTGATGTTGTAATAGTTATTTTTTTTAAGTGTTGTGATCCCAAGTGAACAGAGCTTTATACAGGGTGGCCCAGAAATAACGGAACGGGGTACTTGCCATACTAAAGACTCATGATGCCCGCCATACTGCATCGAGTAACGATCAACCGTGTGCCATTGTGAGTGTGCGTTCAGCTGTGTATAGAGAAGAAGGGGTACTAACAATGGCGCACGCATCGAACGTTACTAGTTGCTATGATGGGCATCATGTGTCTTCATTATAGCAAGCACCCCGTTCCGTTATTTCTGGGCCACCCTGTATAAAGAAACCTGTATTATTGTGAAAAAATTATCTGTCTCTTCCCGTTTTATAATTTGCAGTACATGGACTATATCTCCAAGGTCCTGCTACCCGAAGCACTGACCAAGATCTACATGGACGTACACGGGGTGAACCACACTCACGCTGAGGAGGTCATGAGAGGCCAGCAGAAGGAACAAGCACGAAAATAAGCATTGTATGGAGAATTTAAGGAACAAAGATAGTAAATAATAGCCAGTGGAATATCTGTAGCAATTTAATCGTCAGTATATGACCGTATCTTCCAAGTACTGACAAAGATCTACATGGACGTACACGGGGTGAACCACACTCACGCCGAGGAGGTCATGAGAGGCCAGCAGAAGGAACAAGCACGAAAATAAGCATTTTATGGAGAATTTAAGGAACAAAGATAGTAAGCAAATAATTACCGTTGGTGAAGGCGATGGGACAATCTATCACTTCCGAGGCGAGCTGGATGTAGCTATCTTTCCGAAGCGAAGCTGAGGAAAGATAGCGTATACATTCAGATCGCCGAGGAAGTGATAGTTTGCCATCGCCTGAAACCAAAAGGTGATTATTTGCTTTATATTCCACATCGAACTTAGATCTAGTCTAGTAGGCTACTAGTAGTACTAATACTGTACTCTAGTAGTAGTGTAAGCAGGCCTACCCCTAGTCTACTCTAAGTACTCTAAAAGTAATGCCCGGCGCAGACAGAGCCGACTCGACTGGTTCACATCGAACTTAGATCTAGTCTAGTAGTACTACTACTGTACTAGTAGTCTAAGCAGGCCTACCCCTAGTCTACTCTAAGTACTCAGAATGCCCGGCGCAGACAGAGCCGACTCGACTGGTCGTCATTCCGATCAGCTCAGTTTTCAGTGCCTCGCGACACACATTTTGCCAGTCGAGAGACAGTCGGATGCCAGTTGGGGCCGATTCAACACGATAAATCTGCTCCGACCGACCAGGCCCAACTCTAGCCTGATTAAAGCCAGTCGGATCGGGTCGTGTCGGCTCTGTCTGCGCTGGGCTTAAGTCTAACTTCTAAGTCTAAGTACTGTTACTACTAGGTTTGATCTACTTACCAACAATGACTTGTTATTCCAATTTCGGTAACAGGGTAATTCCAAAAGCTAAAACGCGAAATGTAAACTCCAAAAAAACAGTTCAAAAGTCAACAAACGCGAAAATAGAGTCTCCCCAACACTTGGTCTAGCGCTTTCAAGTCCACGTCAGACAATTCGTTAAAAAGTATGCTTTCAGCATCGCAATAATCTTGGAATACTTTCAGGCAGAACTTAAGTTGTCGCTTTGTATTTTTACTTTCACTCTCCAGTAAAAACGTGTCCATTTCATCCTCATCCAAAAGCTCAAACCTTATGTTTGTGGCCGCCATTTTAGTAGAGTACACAGAACGAGCATGCAAACAGTGTATGTACGATACTACAACAGGGGCGTCGATCTGTTCGGAAAACACAATGCAATTGTTCACAAACAATGCTCGCCCCGGCCAATGCATTGTGTTTTCCGAACAGCTGATCGACACCTCTGATGTACAGTGCATAGCGTATGCAGTGTACTACGTATACCGTATGCACAACGAATACAATTAAATTTGTAATTCGCGCGCATAGAGTTATCGCGCCACTTATTGGTATTCAATTCAATGCAACCGCGGAGTGTAGATAGTACTTTTTATCTAGTGAGTGCAACGCACTTTCACCCAAGATATCTACAGAGTGTAACGATGGGTGAAACTATATTTCATCACGTGATTAACTTTTGACCAATCGTAGAGCAAGATTCTTAGTATGTGGAATATAATCATGAATAGCCAGTGTAATATCTGTAGCAATTTTATTGTCAGTATATGACCGTATCCCGAAGCGCTGACAAAGATCTACATAGACGTACACAGGGTCAACCACACGCACGCTGAGGAGGTTATGAGAGGCCAGCAGAAAGAACAAGCACAAAAATAAGCATTTTATGGAGAATTTAAGGAACAAAGATAGTAATGAATAGCCAGTGGAATATCTGTAGCAATTTAATTGTCAGTATATAACCGTATCCCTAAGAGCGCTGACAAAGATCTACATAGACGTACACAGGGTCAACCACACTCACGCCGAGGAGGTCATGAGAGACCAGTAGAAGCGACAAGCACAGAAATAAGAATATTCTGGAGAATTAAATGACGGACGAAGGAAATGAATAACTTATACAACATTGATAGCAAGTTGATTTACATCAAGGTCCTGAACCTACATTAGGTGCTATTAAACAAAGATCTACATAGATGTACATGGGGTGAACCACACTCGCGCTGAGGAGGTCATGAGAGGCCAGCAGAAGGAACAGGCACGGAAATGAGAATTTTCTGGAGAATAGAATGAACAACGATAAATAGCCAATAGACATTGAAGGCAAGAACTACAATGTTATTCCAGACCCAGTGCTAGAAATTATAAAAAATTTCCTTCAAATATTTTACATTCCAGTTGGCTGATAGTTGAATATCGTAGCCCCAAAGATAAAAAAAGAATACTTATGTTTCATTTTAATAGTTTCCTATTCGGACCATTGGAATTTTTTAAAGCAGCAATGAAATTTGGTAGCTAATAACTAGTAGTGGCCCCGATCCAACGGGCCTATATATGCTTATTTTGAGCATTGTCTATTTCTGATATAAAAATGAACATACCTCAATTCAGATATTCTTTCATCGCAGGAACGTGGTACTACTGTAGTATTTATTTTGTGTGTGCCGATTTGTAATTTATTGGTCATAGTCATGGGGTTTATGAGCCGCTATTGTGACTTTACACAAAGAACAGTGCCTTTTAGTATTGTGCCTTATTTATCAAAAGTATGATTATATTTGCTCTTTTAATTCATTAGAAGGTTTGGTCACACTTTTGTTAGCCATCTACTCCAACTCGTTATTTCTCCAAATATTCTGTTTTTTCTGATCATTGCATGTAACGCAACAAATTTCATTATCCTTATAAAATCAACTTGATACTTATATCAATATCATTTACATAGATGTATGATTGAGCTTTTTGTAAAATGTATTGAAGAATAATTAGAGAACAGTGTGGAACATCGCCATAAAGAGCTCTAAATGTATTTACAAACCCTCTAATATCACATCGCAATTTTGAGAGTCTAAGCTCTTCGTATTTATTAATCTTTTTTTTTTGTACTCGAATGTAACAAGGTATTTTTCAAGGTCTTTGATATACAAGGTCCCATTGTATCATATCGCGATGTTACTGCTATCTGTGACCGGCTATAGCAAAACCCGGCACTTGTTGGTAATTCATGTTTGGTAAAAATGGGCATTTTAAGTTCACACAATGTGTGTATTAAAAGACCTATGATTGTAAAATTGAAACCATCATATCTTCGCCAATTATTGACCAATTAGTTAGAACAAATTATCAAATGAAAGCTTGTGACGAGGCCTTTGTAATGGTATGAAAAAGCTACATTTTGATTTTTACCGACAAGTGCCGGGTTTTGCTATAGCCGGTCACATTTATTGCTATTGGTAATTATTATCAACAATGCCAGGTAACCTCCCAAAATATGTGACCAAGGGGGTTGTTATAAAGAAGTCAAGATTCAGCACTTGTGTATTTCAAGGGGGGCAATTGAATACCTTATCGAATAACCCATCAAGGACGTGAGCTGTTTTAAGGCAAAATTTATCATTATTTTTAGGTGGAAAATATTTAGTAATTACAATTTAAGACAAATATGAAGTGACTTTGCCGCAAAGTTGCCAATTTGAACGCCACTTTCCGTTTTTAAAATATCACAATGTGTTGTCAATTTAAGGATTTTCCTAAATTATAGCGATCTACGCAATAATAAGAGTCATTAAAAAATAACTAAAGCAGGTAAAGTAACCAAATAGGGCTCTAAAAATAGGGAAATGTATGCTCTTTCTCCTTGTATACTTCATATTACTTTTTATCTTCTTGCTGAAGTGTACAGGACTACCAACCCACAAATATGTGGGACGCTGTCCTTGATGGGATAAGGGGCAGGTCAGCCCCCGTGAACAAAATATCAACAAATTTGTTGTCGAGCTTGTAGGCCCATGATTATTTGACAGCTCAAACTACCCAAAGCCCAAAATCAAAGGACACGTTCTTTAGAACCATTACTATGTTATGTTTATTGTTATGTTGTAACAAAATCATTTGATGACATTATTTCAGTGCTACATGGTTGTCTATATATTTCTCTAGTGCCTCTAATATGGTGCCTATAGTATATACTTGCAGGTGAATATATATGTTGTACTATTTCTTGTACTATTACATTTATAAACTCTTTGATTAAATATATGTGAAGTTATTGAGCTGTTATTGTCTCATTTCTTTATTGAAATAGAGAGTTAATTTGACATGCTTTGATGTGAATTTGTGTTTTTCTTCTTATTGAAAATGACATAGGTCTAAACTTTTAATAAAGGGATACAGTAACATTGTCAACATTCACAAAAACTACTCAGAATTCTAGCTGTTCTCACATACCTCGTTGTATTTGTACTACATATAGAAGCACGGAACAGGTTTAAGTTTGAACAATTTCTCTTTCCTTATAAAGATATTTATGATTGAAGTGTTCAAGTATGATAGTCTCCAGGAAAGTAAGTGCAGTGAGACAGAAAATATCATTTTATATTCGGTCATTACTCAGACATACGACATTCATTTACCATGGAATTTTCACTTATTCAGTGGACACGTTAACCCTCTATCAGCTTTTGCACATGTCAACAAAGTTACTTGATCCCTTTAATATTGATATGTATTGAAATTTAGCTTTTGCACATGTCAACAAAGTTACTAGATCCCTTTCATATTGATGTGGTTGACTGGTCGGTGTGCGATGTCTGTGTTATGTATTGAAATTAAGCTTTTGCACATGTCAACAAAGTTACTAGATCCCTTTCATATTGATGTGGTTGACTGGTCGGTGTGCGATGTCTGTGTTATGTGTTGAAATTTGAAATTGGTGTTACCGTACTTTTCTTGTCTCTCATAGAACATAAAGCGCTGCCCTTACATGTAATGTACATGGACAGTAAAAAGAAAAACATACTTTTTTAGTTTACACTCTCGAAACTCTTGTGTTATTTTTATAATATCCTATTCAAACTCTAACCTGCATACAGAATATCCTTTTCACTACAGAACTTACTGCAATAGATGACAAATTAATGTTTTTTGAGTTACATTTGTTGTCAAAATTGCAGTAATATTGATAATCTAGATTACGGCAAGATCGAGTCACCAACAAATTGTGTTTAGGTTCTTTTGACCCAACATGTATAATTCAATATACACAACTTTACATAACTGGTGCTTCTATAAAATATGCTTTATTCTGTATGCAATATTATATTTAAATAGTTAGTCATATATTCAACATGAACCAATATCCCAAAGTAACACTTTGCTGTGCAAGGTTTTACAGTATCTCTCGATATGTGTCCTGTCACCACGAAGGCCTATAAATAAAGTCGCAATATTTCAACTTTATGATTTTCATATGTCTGAAATCCTCAGCTTTCTGGCGATGTACAAGTTGTTATACTTTGGTATTAAACCAAACCTAGGACATAGACACTGCATTGACAAATTCAACTATTTTCTCATTTTTCTCAGATTTACATTTGGCGACTTTATAAGGTTTTCATGGCAACAGGGCACATGCCCTTTCATGGAGGCCAATATAGGGCACCTACCAATCAAGTTTGGTTACAAACAGATGCAGGGTTGGAAAGTTATCAACCCTAATAGACTCTTGCAGGTAAAATTTCACATTGGACCTCATTTGACCTTTGACCTACTTATGTGACCTTTGACCCCAGAATATCATGGAGGCCAATATAGGGCATCTACCAAACAAGTTTGGTTACAAACAGATGCAGGGTTGGAAAGTTATTCAAATTTTTGTAAGCGTCACGGACGGACGCAATTTGGATCCCGCAGTCTCCCTCCACCTTCGGTGGGCTAGACAAAAATCACTTGGAGCTTCACAATTCTCTTATACCTTGTTGGTTGGCTAATGGTAACATAATAATGAAATGGGTTCTGATTTTGTAGTCGCGTTCAATGTAGTCAATAGTATCCGCATCAGATACTAAATCCTCCATAGTATTCGATCGACATGGACATGGATTTACTCTTTCTTTCACTAGGTAAACATTCCATTTCTATGAAAATCTCACATATCATTCTCAATAATCTTACAATGGTATTGGTATATGATTCAAGTCTCAAATATCACTTTTGGGGGGAAAATATAAAGTTAAGGGATCACTTTAAACATTTACTACTGTCTCACAAAGGGCACTGGCAAGTCGGTTGTTACAAATAGTTTTGGGCAGATAACTACAGTGGAACCTCGTTACAATAAGGTCCTTGGGACCATACAAATAATCTCGTTTACATCAGGCACCTTGTTATATCAGAGGGAAAAACAAAAGATTATAAAGAGCTGGCACCCCCACAAAATTACATTGTTCAAGGTTTTTTTTGTATCAGCTAGAGCTCTTCATAATGAGGTTCCACTGTAGCTAATTCCCTCCCAGAATTAAATGGTAATCATCATATAATCATGGGTTGAATTTAACCCTCAGTTAAATGATGTCCTTTTAAATTGTTTCTTTTAATCTAATCAGTAACTCTAACCCATGGACTAAATTTAGTATTTACAACAGGGTGTAAAGTTGAGTTCATAGACTTAAAATAATCTTGTGCAAAATGTAACCCTCCAATTAGAATTGTGGCCGTATAATTTATACAGTAGAACCTCTTTTTAATGAGGTACCTGATATATCAAAGAAATGTTTCTGGTCAGTGTTTTTTTTAGCATCTTATTGTTTTATATCTCTATAAAATATAACACGATAATTGACATAACAAGGAATATCCAATGGTCCCAAAGTGCTTGTTAAAATTTATTTCCCCTGTACTGGTTCGTTTACTAATAGTTAAGCCTGGGATTGGTTTAGCTAAGTGTGTATTGGTATTAAGAAATAACGGGCTACGTCTATCATAGCTGAATAATTTCAAATACATGTTATTGTAACCTAATATGTAGCAAAAAATGGTTGGCAGATTTATACACACACACACACATGCGATAGAACATGAAATAAAGATATGAGTTTAATATCTTAACATACAGAATGCTGCAGAATACCATTTTTTGTTGTTGCACTTGTGGTGAAGATTATTGCTGCAAAAAGTAACAAAATAAAAATATACGAGTACCATACATCGAACCCAAGAACACATTATCTAAATATATCGGTTACAGTGACATGGGGGTGTTTCACAAAGATCCTAAGTTGAACTAAACTCTAAGTTGGACTTATCTATTATGGGAAGCCATGTGTATAGTCTATCAGGTTATGTAAAGCAGGAATTTTTTTTGCTATAATCTTGGAAACAGTTTTTAATTTGGTATAAATACATTACTGATGAGAAAAAGTGATGTTTCCATTTTTTATTTTTGGTCCCAGGGTGCATTTTGGCGATTTTAAAGATAATTAGCTAATTTGCATATTTGTGAAATAAGGTCAGGGGTCATTTTCTATCTAGGACTAGTACAATATTGATAAAAACTAGTATTCTAGGGTATTTTGAGGCAAGGATTCCATTTCCGGTGCTCGTTTGTAAGTGCTGTATGGGAAACTTAGGATCTTTGTGAAACACCCCCCTGGATAAATAAAGAAATAATTACAAGCAAGAACAATCATCCAATTTTTCCCTCTAATTTTGTTGTTTATCTGATGTTTCTTTTTTTGTTTTGCTTCCAATTATCAATAATAGCCCGGTCACATATTGACGGATTGCGTAAACGGACGTCAAACGGAGAGCTAAATTGTCTATTCGTTCGTCTCCGTTCGTATGTGTTTCTTGTCCGTTCCTTGTCCGGTGATGTACGTTGTTCCTATGTTTTGTACCGGATAATTTCATTTCGCAAATTTTCTATTCGGTGGGCATTCGTTTCCGCTATCCGTTGATATCTGACCGGGCCATTATCAGTGAATGATAACCATTTTCAAGAAGGCCATTCTTCCATGTATCAACATTTTGTAGGCTAAGGATTGCAATGTCCATACAGTACAAGTGAAAACAATTTATTTTGTTTTGAAATAGATACATGTATTCTTATCCACTTGATTTCACACAATCGACAGATTATGAAGCCAAAGTGTGATTCATTACTATGAAAGTTCATCTGTATTGGTGGTTAATATGAAATCTATTTTAAACTTTTGATCACAATACAAATATTCAAAATATCAAAAGTTTAAATAGATTTCATGTGTGATTCATTCATTGGAATGATTGGAATGCATCTATTATGAAGCGGTGGTGATCACTTATATATTTCACACATAATTTCTCACTAATCAAATTATAGGAATGATTCAAAGTCTGCATTGAAAAAAAAAAATAGTATTACTAGTAAGTACCAAGTTTATCAAAATACAAATTACACAAGAAACACATGAACGCACTTGGTAATAAAAAGAACAAGGTCGTTTGGAGGAACGTCATGTTTAACGTCTTCATTAAAATTTAAAGATATTTTCATCTTATAATTTTATCCAACTCCCTCCCGACCCCCTCAACAAAAGTTGGTATGACAAGGCTGTTACACATACACATGTAACTACTGATATTACACCTTATCCTCCGACAACATGTTACCAAGTATCTTTAAGTTAATATTGTGACGACCAAATTACGGGTAGTACTGAAAGACGATTTGCAAATTAAAATCACTCGCTGCTTTGCTTTACTGACACAAAAATTACATTCCCAATAAGTATCACTTCTACTATCATCATAAATAACGAAATATTTCATAAAATTTATCAACAATATGATATCAGAAACCTCCCTACTAAGAATGACTTCTATAATATTATTATAAATAACAATTTCATACATTTATCAACAATTTTATATTAGAATCTGACATGAAATACATACTGACCAACACTCTTTTTACATCCAGGTTTTGCAATCATACAAAGTGTATTAAATACCCTACCCAACCATAGACACACAATGGAATGGCAGTTTTGACAGATTGATGAGATCAACAAATATTTCATAAAATATGTTCTAAGGAAATCATTATAAAAAAAACATGTTGCAGATCAACAACTATCGAGCAAAGTCTGATGGAAAGATTAAAAAAGAATAATAGAGATGTATTTTTCTAGGAACGCATTCTAAAAGTTAAGAATTTTGAAATAATCTTGAAGATATCATGCATGTAAAAGAGTCTCTACCCTTCAAAGATGCAGAAAATAAATTAAACTGATCATATGAACATTATTATTACGATATGAAAATTAGACAGAACTAAAACAAAAAAAATGATTCGTGACTGGATATAGCAAAACGCTGCACTTCTCGATATTTCATGTTATGAAGAAAATGGCATTATAAATTACATTATGTATGTTACAGATTTATGTTAGTAAAATTGAAACAATCTTATCTTCAATAATACTAAATATGTTACTCATTGCGGAAATAGTATTGTTAATAATATCGCTAATGATATTTATTTGTCTCGCAATGTTGCGAGACAAACGAATATACATTGCGAGACAAACAAATATCATAAGCGATATTATTAACAAATCTTATCTTCGCCAAATATTGTCCAATGTTTTCGAAGAAGGCATCAAATGAAAGCTTGTGATGAGGTCTTTCTCATGGCTGGAAAATCCAAATTTGGATTTTTGCCACCAAGTGCAGGGTTTTGCTATATCTGGTCATATATAATCAAATTTTGATTAAATGATCATATAAATATACTCTAAATATCTATATATCTATATATAAACATCTACTTGTACAAAAGAAAGTAAGAAGTAAGAAATTAATTGTGTATTTGATACAAAATAAATAACGAAAATTAATTTAAAAACAAAATTTGATTGTAGAATCTGGAACAACTGGAATGGAGCACACAGTTCCATTTGATTCTATCTACAAGATAAAGCTGGATCCATCACAAATAAATTGTCCTTTTATATTTTTTTCTAAACGGTCATCCCTACCACACCTAACAACTCCACACAGGGTCAAGAGTTTAAGTCTAAAAATGACACATCATCTTTCCAATTTTTTTCAATACATTAAAGGGATAGTACAGTTCTGGTCAAACTAATTTGGGTAACTAAATTGTGTCTGTAGTCATTCGGATGGTGACGATACAGATAGTTTATCCTGCAATATGAATGTCCAAGTCTGTTGCGGGCTTCAATTTTTCCACTTATTATCCTGAAAGTTTCAAAAAGATAAGGAGAAAACAAATACACATGATTAAAGGGATCTAGTAACTTTGCTGAGATGTGCAAAAAGTGATGAATGATTGATACAATGTATATTTTTGTTATCTGATATGTCTACTGGGTATTGTGTGAAAATTACAAGTTAAATGGAGATTATATGGCTGAGTAATGAGCAAAAATGCAAAGTGATATTCACTAAACTCATTGCACTGACTTTGTACACGGTTACGATTATCCAGTGGACAGTTTAACGTCTGAACACTTCAATCGTATATATCTTTTTAACAAAAGGGAAAAACCAAAACCAAAACCAAGTGTCTATGCTTACTAAAGTGATTTCAATCTAGGTTGAAAGACCTGGATTGGTCAACACGCAATGAGATATTTACAAAATATCTCACTGGATTTCTAAGAACCATCTAGGCATGTGTGTTGGCCAGCGAGCTAGGGCTCCCAAACTTTGGTCCAAAAGCTATTAGTTGCTGAAACAAAGATATATATTTGGACCAATGCTTTACATTTTTCATGATGGGAAGTCTGAATATCTCTTTACTGAATGAGATAAAACAATAACTCACTGGATTTCTTAGAACCACATCGGCGTGCATGTCGGCCGGTGAGCTAGGGCCCCAACACTACGGTCTGAACGCTAGTAGTCGCTGGCAATCCTTAAGCTGAACCAAGGTATCAATGGCTACTAAAGTTATTACAATTTCTCTACAATAACCTTGATAAGTCTGTACGGAATGGGTTAAAAAAAAAAAGTACTCACTGGATTTCTGAGAACCACTTCGGCGTGCGTATCGGCATTTGAGCTGGAGCCCCCGCACTGCGGTCTGAACGCCAGTATCCGCTGGCGATCCTTCAGCTGAACCAAGGTGTCGATGACGACCATGGGCTGCTTGAATCTCATCGCCATGGTGATGCGCGCCTCCTTGTCCTCAATCAGCATCATGTACTTTCCTATAATCTGGAGCAAAAGCACAAGGATTGTTTTTTGTTAATTGTATTTCAGTAGGGTAGCTCTGTCAGTGGTCAGGAGCACCGTTTTTCGTAGTCAGAAAAATCAGCCAATTTTTCGAGGATTCTTTGACAATTTTGTTTTCTCACCCGTTCTCGGAATGGGGGGGGGGATAGTATGACATCATAATATTAAAATCCCCATAGACTTTGTACATAGCCCACCCGGTTCCCGTAAGTAACAGGTGAATGGACTTGCATATAATCTGGAGTAAAAGCATTCATTTGACCCTCTGAGTCACAGACAACATTCACAGAATCAAATCTATTGATTTGTCCCTTCATGGACATGATACCTGGCTATAGCCAGGGTAAAAATAGTTCATAGGGAAATTCTTCAGAACTGCATACAAAATTAGATGTTATTTATGCTGCATTCAAATATGATAAATTATCGTAACTTATTAACAATCCTACCATTTACTAGTAAGTCACATTTGCATTAACACAAAAACAAATTCTGATATTATATTATATATTTTAAGGCATGAATATTTAGAAACTGTTGGAACTAGTCTGCAATTAAATAAACCTTGCATCATACACTCACCTCTTCAGGAGCCTTGACCGTTTGCAGTATGTACGCTACTTGCTCAAAGTTGACAGCTGCTTTCATTCGGGCCTTACCCATCCAGTTCTAGTCAACAGAAATAAAAGAAAGGTGTATTTATTGGAGAGCTATTGAAACATCGGTTTTCACTGAAATTTTTCTTTAATGGTTGCACATAAGCAACAACAAAAAATCCTTCTTGTCATACCGAAAATCTTAAAAATAGAAGCCGTTTTCATTTTGGCCTTGCGTTACCGGTTCTAGTGAACAGAAATAAAGAAAGGTGTAATAATTGGAGAGATATTGAAACAACCAAGTTTCATGGAGGTTTGTTTCGTAACGGTACAAAAGCAGCAATCAAATAATTCTTATTAGGTAATTAAACTGACAATTCTACAAACACTTCTGTCACGGAAACAGAAAAATAATAATAGGTTATTTTTCAATATAGCGCCTATTAATATTATACATTATATTCCACATACTAAGAATCTTGCTCTACGATTGGTCAAAAGTTAATCACGTGATGAAACATAGTAGATATAGTAGATATCTTGGGTGAAAGTGCGTTGCACTCACTAGCTAATTGGTAAAGTACTATCTACACCCCTCGGTTGCATTGACTTGACTGTGGCCACTCAAATTCCGTACCCAAATGATATGTGGCGTGATAACTCTATGCGCGTGAATTACAAATTTAATTGTATTCGTTGTGCATACGCATACGTAGCACACTGCACTGAAGCTGCATGCATACGTTATGCACGTATCGCAGTACGACATTACACCGTTTGCTGTAATTGCTTGTTCTGTTGTTCTAAATGGCGGCCGCAGACGTAAGATTTGAGCTCTAACAAAGCTGAAATTGACATTTTTTTGCTTGAGAGTGAAAGTAAAAATACAAAGCGACAACTGAAGTTCAGCCTGAAATTTGTTCCAAGATTATTGCGATGCTGGAAGCATACATTTTGACGAACTGTCTGACATGGACTTGAATTTGAAAGCGCTAGACCAAGTGTTGGGGAGACTCTATTTTCGTGTTTGTTGACTGTATTTGGGGGAGTTTACATTTCACGTTTTTAATTCTTTTGGAATTTTCAAGGAGTTACTGTTGTTGACTTTTGAACTGTATAATGGAATTGTCATGTCTGGAGTTACCCTGTTACCGAAATTGGAATAACATTACTGGTAAGTAGATCAAACCTAGTAACAGTACTTAGACTATAGCCTAGGCCTGCTTAGACTAGAATCTAGATCTAGAAGTTTGATGTGGAATATAAAGCAATTAATCACCTTTTGGTTTCAGGCGATGGCAAACTATCACTTCCTCGGCGATCTGAATGTATACGCTATCTTTCCTCAGCTTCGCTTCGGAAAGATAGCTACATCCAGCTCGCCTCTGAAGTGATAGTTTGTCCCATCACCTTCACCAACGGTAATTATTTGCTTAATATTCTGCATTCTTTCCAATTATGTTTTTCCATTTTGAATCAAGCACTTATTTTCAATATTTAGTAAGTCATCAATTTGTGCCCACTACTTCAGTGGAACTCTACTCACTGGGGAGCATTTCTTCCAAACCGCTCATGGGCTCTTTATACAGGCTTATGATTTATTTTACCACTTTGAATCAAACCCTTACTTTGGATATTTAGCAAGTCATCAATGTGTGCCCACTACTTCAGTGGAACTCTACTCACTGGGGAGCATTTCTTCCAAGCAGCTCATCGGCTCTTTATACAGTTTCATGAATTGTTTTACCACTTTGAATCGAACCCTTACTTTGGATGTTAGCAAGTCGTCAATCTGTGGCCACTGCTTTAGTTTTGCCCTGGCTAAGAGAGCCTGGAATAAGTACTGTTTCTCCGTCAAACTAAACTCCTTCTTCACCAGCGCAGGATTACCGGGATCAGACTGCAAGACAAATAGAAAGAGTAGGATTATTGGCAAATTATTGACAAATTGAAGATTATTATAAATAAAATATATTAATAAGATTTCATTGATTTTTCGTTTTTTAAACATTATTGACAACTTATGTGACTAGAATTAATTTGTATTATTTTTTTTGTCATTTTGAAGAGCATTATTGACAAATTGTGTGGATAGATTTCATATTTTCAACATAGTTATATTGAAGATTATTAACAAATCTAATATATTATTAGATTGTTTTCATTTTGAAGAATATTATTGAAAATTTATGGGATTTGATTTCATTTTATCATTGTTTTTCATTTTGAACAGGATTATTTACAAATTGTGCAATTAGATTTTCCTTTTTTAGCACCGAGACTGTAATAAACAGGTTTTTATCTTTTTAATACTGCAAATCTGTTGATTTCATATACCGTATTTGTCGGTGTATTAACCGCTCCGGTGTATTAACCGCACCCCCTAAAAAAAAAAATTAAAATTTTTTTGTTTTTGTTTTAAAGTGCGGTTAATACGGTATTAGCCACACCCGTGTATTAACCGCACCCTTTTTTTTCTTTCTTTTTTTTGGAAAAAAGGTGCGGTTAATACACCGACAAATACGGTACTTACTTCAGGACTGTTGTTGTGGTACAGACTGCAGTAGAAGAGGGTGGTGATGAGAGGCTGAAAGTAGAGAGACGACTTCCTCGGATGCTCCCTAAATGGCGACCTCCCTTCTTGCTGAGACCTCTGATCACGAGGCTATGGTAGTTGTAAAATTGCAAATATTGGGAAAGTACAATATTGATAATAATATAGAGATCTTATTTTGTGCCAACTCGATCTATTGCAAGATGCCCAGAGCGCAGTTAGGATGATAATCAAGATGATAAATAATAAAAAGTAATTTGCTATTACAAAATACCTATTTTGAAGTTAAATTTAGATGAAAGCATTGTTTAAAGAATAGGAATAGAGATATGTCTTCTTATGCTCCCCTATAGTATCCAAATTTGGATCGGGATAAAATCGATTTCCTCTTTTTTTTCACAAGGTAAACATTATTCTTTTCTATGAAAATCTCTCATAGCTTTATCAAGAATATTACAATTATATTGGTATATGATTGAAGTCTCAAACTAGATGGATCTTCGATTGCGCGCAATCGAAAATTATGCCTCCGCTATCACGCGATTTTAATATGCCCAAATTAACATGCACTGATTTAATTTTTCTTATATTTTGAGTCCTGTGACCTTGACCATATGATCCCAATCTTTGATGGCTCCCTAAAAAACAGTCAGGTACCAAGTTTGATTGAAATCTGACATTTAGTTCTTGAGATTTTGGTATTACAAGCTTTTTTGCATGTATAATGAGTCCCGTGACCTTGACCTCAACCTCATGACCCCAACATTTTATGGCTACGTTGACTCTTTATGATACAGGTACCGAGTTTGATTGAAATCTGACATTCAGTTCTTGAAATTTTGCAATTACAAGCCATTTTCGCATACATATTGAGTCATGTGACCTTGACCTTTGACCTCATGACCCCCCAAATCTAATCAGATCAGTGGCACCCCGATATGTACACTCATACCTAGTATGTAATTGATCCGTCAACCGGTTCTTGAGATATCACAAGAACGAGGCATTTTTGCACATACATCGATTCCTGTGACCTTGACCTTTGTCCTCATGAACCCCAAAATCTAATCAGATCATTGCCACCCCAATATCTACACTAATACCAAGTTTGAATTTGATCCGTCAACCAGTTCTTGAGATATCGCGAGAACGAGGCATTTTTGCATATATATTGAGTCCTGTGACCTTGACCATTAACCTCATGAACCCCAAAATCTAATCAGATCATTGCCACCCCAATATCTACACTAATACCAAGTTTGAATTTGATCCGTCAACCAGTTCTTGAGATATCGCGAGAACGAGGCATTTTTGCATATATATCGAGTCCTGTGACCTTGACCTTTGACCTCATGACCCCTAAAATCTAATCAGATCATTGCCACCCCAATATCTACACTAATACCAAATTTGAATTTGATCCGTCAACCAGTTCTTGAGATATCGCGAGAACGAGGCATTTTTGCATATATATTGAGTCCTGTGACCTTGACCTTTGACCTCATGACCCCTAAAATCTAATCAGATCATTGTCACCCCAATATGTACACTCATACAAGTTTGAAATTGATCCGTCAACTGGTTCTTGAGATATCGCGAGAACGAAAACGGGACGTACGGACGGACGTACGGACGGACGTACGGACGGACGGACGGACGGACGGACAACCCGAAAACATAATGCCTCCGGCCACTTCGTTGGCGGAGGCATAAAAAACTTTTGGGAAAAAATAGGATATAGTAATTTTGTTGACATGGGCAAATAGTGATGAATGGTTGATACAATGTGCTCTGACATGCCCATTGAGTGATATGTGAGAATTTCACGTTAAATGGAAGTTATACGGCCGAGTAATGATCAAAGTGATATTCACTTACTCATTGCACTGACATTGTACAAAGTTATGCCTATCCAGTGGATAGTTAAAAATCCGAACACTTCTATCATAAAGGAAATTCGAAAAACCAAACCCTGTCCCATGCTTCTATTGTTAAAAGGAATACAAGGTATGAGAGAACCGCTTGAGTTCCAAGTCAGTTTTGAAGATTTGGACAATGTTACTAGATACTTTTAATGGATCACTTTGATTTACTGTGCTGCTCACCTCAATCTGAAGTTGCTTGTTGAGAAGCAGGATCTGCTCATTGATGATCTCATGCTCAGCGTTCAGGTTGTCAGAGTTCTTGAACCACATTCTGAATAAAGGGACAAATTTATTGAATATTTAACCTCCATAGATAAAGATTTCATACTACAGATGAAAATGAGCAAAGAAAAAAGGGCTTCCCAGGGATTCGAACCCGAAACCTGCACTTTTGCACAGTTTGAAAATCACTTTATTGAGACATGAATGGAAAATACTTCCATGTAAATATAATATATGCAATATTTACAATAGGGCAATTCCACAGTAACGGAAGGACATTCAGACGCAATTTTTGAAATTAAATCAAATAATTCCAGAATCCTGCTTATGATTCATCATTGTAAATTACATTTCTGAGACTCTTGGTGGGACACCTTTGATTTCCTATTTTTTTAATATTTTGTTTTACATTACGTTTATTAGATATGGACACTAATGAGGCCGGTAACGGAAGGACGGCAAAATGGACATGGATTTTCAAGTCCTTTAGTTATGATCCAATCTCTGTGAAGTTAAGAGGACTATCATGTTATATTGGCTCATAGTCCATTCCATAATGTTCAAAGAGTATTACAACACTTATTTGAAAAAAAATTGTCTATTGGTATATTAATTACAAAAAAATAATTGCTTCACTGTTCGGTAACGGAAGGACAGTAACGGAAGGACAGAGTTGTTTATGCATTAAAATATACTTTAGGGCTCTCAAAAGACCAAATTTTTAATCTGAACACATAATGTGATATTCAATCATCCAATTTGGTACCTTAAAACAGAAAAATACTAGAAAGGAATGCAAAAAAATAAGAAATAGGCACTGTGTAGTCCCATGTGTATAGGTTCATGTATGGTGTCTGTTTCTCCTATCAGGAGACGCCTAATATTTTTTTTAATCATGTAAACTGAAAGATATAATTATGTGATCATGATTTATGAAAAAATAATCCAGAAAAAATAAACAAAATCAGAAATAATCCTCATTGGATTTTTCCACTTTTGGCTCATTTGGCGTGGAATTGCCCAATAGGTTAAGCCCAGGTCAAGTCATATCAGGGCATACACACACATGTTCCCAATCACTTGACATGGAAGCGAGGAAAAAGGCAGTGACAATACGGAACAAGCAAAGTTTGAGACTACTCTGCAAATTATTACGAAAAATTGAAAATTAGAGACTGTTTAGCATGCTATTTCATTGTGAATATAATAATGCTTAAAGTGATCCATTAACTTTATACAATACAAACAAAATCATTAGGAGATTTCACATATCTCTTGTACCTTGTTGTTTGGCTTATGGTATCAGAAGAACGAGATGGGTTTTGATTTGTCATAGGTCTCCCTAATTATGGATATATTTAAGATTAAATTTGAAAGCGTCTATAGAGGCTTTATACCGAAGTCAAGAGTATCCAAATTTGGATAATCAATCGTCCATAGTATCCAACTTTGGATACTTCACGCGAACGATCAGGATAAAATCAGATATTGATTGTCTCTGTTTTCACTAGATAAACATTATTCCTTTTAATAGTAAATATATTACTCATTGCGGATATAAACTGGGTTCCAAAAGAAACTTATCACTTTTTCAGAGCGACGCTCACTAAAATCCATAGCATCAAATTGAATCATATTTAGACACAGATAAGCTATCATTCTCCTTATGAAGCATATCCTAAAAAAATAAAAGTTTGCTTTTACAACAAAATAGAAAAATGCGATGGAATCACTACAGGTCACTTAAAAAAAATCACAGAAACTGCTCGCTGCGAACCTCCACGAAAAGCGGTCTATTCAGAACATTCAATAGCTATTCATTCAACTTCAAAGCGGGTTATGTACCGTAAAACTCCGTGTATAAGGCGCACTTTTTCCCGTCGGAAAAAATTTCAAAGTCGGGGGTGCGCCTTATACACAGGTACAGAAAAAAAAAAAAAAAAAAAAAAAAAAAGATTTTTTTTTTTTTTTTTTTTTTGATTTTTTTTTTTGGGGGGGACACCCTCTAGTCATGTTCAATGCATACAACACTGGTCTAGTGCATGACAAGAGCTTGCTATCTGTTGTAGCATTCAGCAAGATATACCTTTTTTCTCACAATAAAAATGTTGGTTACAGATGTAAAAATTGCAAGTTTATTGAGCAAATTACTGCTGTTAATGAATATTCATACATTCGTGAGCAGCAGTACTCATTATATATGCAATTATCTAACCAGTGGTTATAAATTTGGCTCACAATTGAAAATAGTTAAATAGTTAAAGTTATTTAAGTTAGAAAATTGCACTATATTTAATGACTATAAGTGCTTATGAATATTCATGAATATGAATATTCATGAGCACCAGTGTTATTGCTCAATGTGTGCAATTTTTGTGCTAACCACTATTTTGTATGTGAAAAAAGTATATGATGATGAAAGCTACAATTGACATTAAGCCCTTGATATGCCCTAGACCAGCGATGTAAGTGTTCCAACATGACTACAGGGTGTCCCAAAAAAAATCTTTAAAAATTCTAAAAAAAAAAAAAAAAAAAAAAAAAAATCTTTTTTTTTTTTTTTTTTTTTTTTTTTTTTTAGAAAGTTGGGGGTGCGCCTTATACACGAGTGCGCCTTATACACGGAGTTTTACGGTAACCACTAGACTGGCTATTGTCCGTACCGAGCATGAGCGAGTAAGTTCCTAATTGGCCAATAACGGGCAAAGTCTATTATTCCTTTTCTATGAATATCTCACATATCATTCTCAAGAATCTTACAATGAAATTAGTATAGGATTGAAGTCTTAAATATTACTGTCGGGGAAAAATATAAAGTTAAAGGATCATTTCAACATAGACAAAATGTTCAACTTACGAGTTGCATTTCGTGAGGTGAGTCAGTCTAGTCTGAGGATGCTTGGACTCATTGGCTGTCTTATACCTCCACAGCTGAAACACACGAAAAGAAACAAGATAGAAGTTACTTCCCCAGGACACTCAGGGATTGGGACGAGCTACCTAAGAACATCACCAAACTGCCCTCTCTGGAGCATTTTAAGTTTAGTGCCAACAAATATCTTTTTAATATTTATACAGAATGTATTATGCTTTAAAAGGCTCTACATTTATTTATTTTTTTCACATAAAAACAAATGTCCTCATTAAAACAAAACAAGAAAAAGAAAAAAATACATTACAAGGTGATCACAATTTCTTATAATTTCCTAGCGCTGGATTGTAACCTATAGCGAGTTGAAATCCAAGCGCGGATAACTGTATAATATTGCGAATGTTCAAATTGTTTTAAACATGTTTAAAATGTACTCGTCTAAATATACATAAATATTATCTAGAGAATAATACTTACTGCAGCTTCTTCTACTCTACCCAGTGCCCTGAAAAAAATAAGAAAAATAAAACAACATTAATGGAAACAGTATAGTTCACAGAAATTATCATTTTAACTGGTCTTAGTGAATTTAAAGTGGCGGTACTGAATTGTATAGTTGTGCTAGATTTATTTGGTATTCAAGACTTACAAACTGCAAATCACTAGGAATGGAAAACATTTTATATGCAAAAGCTTTTCTACTTCAAGTTCAACTCTATGACGGTAGGAGATTAACCCAAGTATTGTTTTTTTGTCAGTATTTCGAAAACATTTTTTCAGATAGATTTGTGCAATTAGTCTTAAACTTTTCCTATAGGTCAATCAAGGCAGTCACAGCTCCAAAAGTAATGATCCATGATTTTGGGTGGCTTAGGCTTTGCTGCCCCCTCCTAAGTTTTGAGACAGTACAAGATTATTTGGCAGTATTCTTCAACGCTCTCTAAATGACAACAATGTATCCCCTCTAAGAAAATAAGACTCACCCTAGTTCTGTAGCCACGGAGTCCTGACTGCTATGGTAGACCTTGAGGTATGAGATGTACTGGTCCACGGCCTCGGGTCTCTTGGACAGCTCCCGATGGAAGAGAGACTTGCTCAAGGTCTTCTTCAGGAAGATTACGACCTTTTAGAATAAAATGATGATAATAATGTTAATATACAACTAACGAATGGGCTTCTTGTGATAGTCAAATCTATTACCGAGGTGGGCTCAAAATGATTATTACCCGAAGCGTAGCTGAGGGTAATAGTCATTTTGAGCCCACCGAGGTAATAGATTGCCTATCACAATCAAGCACATTCGTTAGTTGTTTTATATCACTCATCAATATCAGTGATTGTGTTCAGCTTATAGCAAAATAAGTGAAAATCTCTTGAATATTTCATAAAATCGCTTGTAAATTTTGATATAAAAATCAATCGACATTAATGAAGCCAGATGAGCCTCCAGAACCTGGGCGCATCTAATACGCTTAAAATCATTGTTATTTTGCGCATACAATCACAAAGACGCAAAACCGAGTTGCGCACATACGCAATGAATGCGTGCTAACGCTCCCACGGATGTGCTTATTGGCTGTCTTGGCGTTCTTCTTCCTAGGGTGTTAGTTTTTACCAACAAGGGCAATCACGTGACTAGAACGTGTGCGCCATAGAGCACTGCACAAATTTGATCGCGTGTGCATTTTGCTTAAACACATGATCTATGGGACGAACGCGTAACAAACTTTTAGTGTTAATTTTTTGCTAACAGCCCGGTCAAGTGATTGCGCGGGGATTGCGCGTGTTGTCCAAAACTATCATTTGTCAAATACAATGGTAAAACGATCTTATGAGGGATATAATACATTTTGTATGATTCAATTAAACAACACATCTGTCAATTTGAAGATCTACTGAACAACTGTAAACAGACGCAAACTGAAATATGGTCTGCCCACGGTTGGAGATCCACAAGACTTGCCAAGACAGTTCTACAAGGTACAGAGTACAAGGAGGGAAAAAAGAGAGGTAGACAGAGGAAGAGTTGGGAGGATTTCATCACAGAATGGACAGGGTTAAAGCTGGGTGATGCTATGAGGGTACCGACGGAGTCCTGGCTGCTATGGTAGACCTTGAGGTACAAAATGTACTGGTCCACGGCCTCGGGTCTCTTGGACAGCTCCCGATGGAAGAGAGACTTGCTCAAGGTCTGTTAGAATCAAATGTGATGATAACAATATTTACAGATTTTGCATGATTCAATCATACATCACATCGGTCAATATGAAGATCTACCAAACGACTGTAAAAAGACGCAGACTGAAATGGTATGGCCACGTTTCGAGTCTTCATGACTTGTCAACAAAGTCCTACAGGGTACAGTAGAAGAGGGCAAAAGAGAGGCAGAATATTTTTATTTCTTGACCGATTGAGCTCAAATTTTCAGAAACTCGTCATCATTTTTAGTGTCTTATAGTGCATACAATGATTTGTCCGGATTTCGTTGTCCTTTAATGCACTTAGACCATGGTACTAAAAAGAGAGTATAGTATCATGGGTAAGCTATTCTGAATGTTAAGCCTCTCATGCGTTACTAGAAGTAGAAGCAAGAACACAGTGACTGTGTTTTCGGAGAGATTGGTACCATTCTAAGGGGTAAAGAAGGGCAAGGAAGAAGATAATGGAAGTACGAAAGGAAAAGCAAGGATTTAAAAAACGAATGAGGGAAAAGATTTAAGCTTACCGCTAATATGGCATTGCCATCATGGAATCCGACCGCCGCATCTAGTAGTGACAGTTTGTCTTTCATCGACTTGTACGGCTCGAGGGAGTAACGCTCCCCTGTGATGATGCGACTAACGGTATCTGCTACGGGCAGCGCCGACCACCGGGACTTCTCTAGATTCTATGCAGAAGAGAGAGATAATATTACAGTGAGTTGGCTTTTAAAGCCACATTTATCGAGCAGATCACACATTTGCTAGGAATAAATTCATGTCAGCTGCATCTAGTAACAGCCGTTTATTTCTGAGAGACTTGTAAGGTTCCAGGGAGTAACGCTCCCCGGTGATGATGCGACTAAGGTATCTGCTACCAGCAGGGCTGACCAACGAGACTTCTCTAGATTCTATTACAGAGGCAATATCACAATGAGTTAGGGATTCAGGCCACTTTTATTTAATGCAACAAGACAATTCATTTGTTGTCATTTGTAATATTTGATCCTAACAATATCATCACAGATATTAAACATGTTCCCTACTAGATTTTGCAATACCCTTAGAGTTAATACAGGACCCACCAGGTTTCATAAGTTTTCAGGTACCAAGTGTGAGCAAGTCACAAGCTATTTTTGCATATATCATTCCCATGACCTTTGACATCATGACCCCAGAATATAATTAGTTCATGGTCTCCTCAAGATACATCCATATACCAAGTTTGAAGGTAATCTCTCCATCGGTTCTTGAGATAAGGCGATCACGAGAACGGGAAGCACGTATGAACGGATGGCCAACCCCAAAACATAATGCCTCAGGCCACTTTGTTGTGGAGGCATACAAATTCAAATATTTTGTTATCACAAGCTTACCACTACTAACCTCAATGCAAAAGTATCAGAGCTCTTGCAATACAATCTAATAAGCTTGAAGTTATATTTCAGTTCAGTTCAGTTTATTCAACACTCGTCATAAAATACAACATATGTGACCTTACACCACAAAACGACCGTTATGTCGCTGTGGTAGTTTCTCTTTTATTAGCTAAAATAGTCAAATTTTGTTCAAAATATGAGATTTAGGATTTTGATATTTCCTAAATAAGCATATCTTAATCTTCCTTCTGGGAAATTTTGAGCGTCGGAAATCATGTTTAAATATTTATTTTTCATTTAATAAATGTGATCTTATAACAGCGCTTGAATAGACACACATTTTTTAAGCGGCCCATTTCTCCCTTATTTTAAAAATGCTTCAGCCATATCCCATATCTTTGGCATCCATTTTGAAAGGGTTTGCTTAGTCCAAATATGACAAATTATATACCATTTTAAAGGTAATGACTTCTATTTTAATGTTATATGAAAATCAGCAAAATCATTTTTCCCGACTTATTGGTCGTTTTGTGGTGTAAGGTCACATATATAGAATTACAGAGATTATAAAGACAAAACAACACACACAGAAGACAATCATATGACAGTGTTAGAGGTTAGCAGAATGGAGTGGGGTTCCTTATATGAAAGCTAACCCCTGTAATGTTACAAGAAACATCATTTTGAAAGCAAATCACAGAATGAAAGTAGAAATTGCAGTCTCTCAGACGCTCACCCTAATTTTTCTATGTAAAGCGGAGATCTCTGCTTGGAGTTTGGCCACTTCTGTGTTGGTTGGTCTGCTCTCTCGTCTCACTGCTGTAAATGAACAGATCACATACGCAAACAGATTATACAAGAATTGAGATACATTGTATATTAGTGATGTATATGGATATATAGAATTATATAGTTGACAGCTAAAAGGGTTACTCTATGTGTTCATATGATCTTCTGGATCCTTCACTTTATTAAATGTGACCTTCCTCATCAAGAGCTTGCGTTTTCTCAGTCATACTTGTATTCCACTGTACGACTTGGTACACTTACATTTAAAACTTGTCCTTATTTAATGATCATGTAAATGTTTTATAATAAAACGATTAATTGAGCATAATACATCATACACAATCTGTCACCTACATGGTAACGGCCATTCAGGGCATTTCAAGATGTCTGTCATGCATCAACGCATCAGTGCATGAAGAGCAATCCTACACAGCTTATTAAGAACCACCCTCCCATTTGGGGGGGGGGGGGTGTTGCCATATAAAGCTGGTTGTCAGTCGGCAAATCATCACACTGGCTTCCCCTGTATTCTAATATCCCCTCTCTATCCACACACGACTTAGCATGCACAATAAATTTACATTATTTCATATGCATTTTTATGATTTGTTGTTCAATCCATCAATCTAATCCATACTAGTACAGCACATTTTGTCATCTACGTACAATGTGTTATGAGTGGAGATACAACTCACCATCGTCTATGGATGCAGTGCTCCCCTGGGTGCTACCATGGGATGAGACAGGGGAGGAGGACTGGGATGCATTCTTCTTCTCAACTGAAATACACAAAGGACAAACAATAACAAGTTAAATATCTAGTACTGACAACTCTGTATTTACTTTTGTGGTTCACAAATGTGAGAAACTTAAAACATTATATTTCACCGCGCACATCAATGAAATAGTATATCAATAAGAAAGTGGAATTGACTTACCTTTAAACTTTGTTATAAGAACTTTAGTAATTGGCATGACTTATAAACTCAACCCCTTCAAAAAGTATAAAGTAAAAGAGATGTGTGCTAGACACTGATCCACCTGGAAAACACATTTACTGAACTGACAGGAATCTATATGTCCAAATATATTGTTTCTCCAAGAAAATGTTCACATAACTGATTGTTTGGTATGTCCAAGTATATGATTTGGTTTTCCAAGAAAAACACCTTTACAGAACTGGCTCCTTGGTATGCTAAAGTATAAATGAATCGAAGGTGCTATGGTTGTGATGCTATTAACAAGAATCCACAGCATCCATACACGCCATTCAATTAACATGACTTCCTCCCTCACCTAATAAGCATAGAGGCGTAAAATACCTGCTTCCTTTTCTTTGTTCTATCATTAATTGTTAAAGTCAAATTGTTTTTTTGCCAATCAAGATTGGTGGACTTTGGTTTCCATTATCAATTTTTTGTTGTTGAAATAATTAAATTTATTTTTGTTGAGTATATTACAAAATATAAATGATTGTATTTTTTATTTTTTTTTTTTTTGGAATCACTCAATCCCATATCACTCTCTGAGATATATTTTCCAATTCCTTACCCATTGATGCACTAGATGACCTCTTGTGGCCGAGGGTCACTTCACTGCCCGTCCCCCTGGCCGGACTACTGGCAGCGGACGACGCAGCGCTGGAACTCTTGCTGGGCAGCTCGGCAGCGGCGTTAAAGCTTCTGGACGGATGCATGACGACGGGTATGGACTGACTGGCCAACGCCGGGGACGACTTGTTGGTTGCCATGCTGCCACGGGCCGACTGCAAAGAGTTTGGTCGGTCTGCTGACAGAAGGCCGCTGGAGCCACTGGGACGACTCTTAGCTACACTGTATTCTGATTAAATCAAAATATATTAATTTAAAAAATATATTTAACAATTTTATTACAAGCTTCGATGATATACCAATATAATTGTAAGATTCTTCTGAATAATGTTTGATAGCTTCATAGAAAATTAAGTTTACCTTTAAAAAAAAAAGGTGCAAATTTATGTAAGATTTGATAACCTACTGCTAATTGATTTTGACTATAATCAAAAAGCATTTTCAGTTCAATCGTAGATATCCATATTTAGGGAGACATCTGAAAAATCAAAAATCATTTCATTCTTCTGTTACCACTAGCTAAACAACATAGTACACTAGAAATGTGGAAGCTCCAAGAAATTTTAGTTGAATTTGACAAAGTTAATGGATCAATTTAACATTACTTGTGCCCGAACTTTACACTCATTATGGCCCATGGCAAGTGAAATATTACTTTGGGCCACAGAAAAAACTAATGAAAGCCATATTTTGGTGAATCGATTGGTCAACTAGATTTTCAAAATCATAATGAAAAAAAGAGGAAATACTGCCCCCCAGTTTTGATCAATAAAGGGAATACTTCTTTCAATAGTACACCATTAGCAAATGAAATGTAATTTTCGGCTGGACAATTTTGTTTCAGGCCACCAAATATTGAGAAAACTAGATGGATCTTCGACTGCGCGCAGTCGAAAATCATGCCTCCGCTATCACGCAATTTTTATATCAAGCCAAAATTAACATGCACTGCATTAATACTGTAAACTCAATTTTGATGGTAATTCATCAATCAGATCTTGAGATATCACAATTATGAGCTATTTTGGCGTATAATGAGTTCTGTGACCTTGACCTTTGACATCATGACCACAAGAATAAGATTGTAGGGCTCCATAATATACATTCAGGTACCAAGTGTATTATGACATTCATTTCTTGAGTTTTTACAATTACAAGCTACTTCGCATCTGGCTGTGTGTCATGAACTCGCCTCCCAAAAAGGCCGGCACCGTTACATTTTGGGGATTTTTTTTTGCATTTTACTTCATATTTTCAAAACCGAAAATTCTTTCTGAACAAATTTGGTATCATTAGAAAGGGCTTTCAAAATGCTATCATTCTGCAAAGTTTCAAAGGTATACCTCTATTTAAGATCGAGATACAGCCCTTTGAAGGTTAAAGCCGGAGGCCGGCACAGGAAGCGGCGCCCATGTACAAAGTCAATGGGAAAATGCCTCTCAAAGTGCAATTTTTCCTAAAACGTCAATAACTTTGTGAAAACTAGGTGTATAGCTTCAATGTTGGTATCAAATGAAAGCTTAAACATTGCACTATGATTTGTAATCATTGAAAAGTGTTTCTGCTAGTTTGTTTTCAAGCTAAATAAACACAAACATAGAAAATTGGGCGTTACCTGTACAAACTCTATGGGGGGCTTTGGGACACGATCTGGACTGAAACATTTTGTGACTTTGTTTGTAAAAACGTTTATATCTTCTCAAAGGAAAGGTGTAAGAACACAAATTTGGTATCATATTAAAGCTTACTTATGAAACTTTATTATTTCTCAATTCATTTTGGCCTGCCCTTTATATTCTAATCCTGAAGTCACTCTTACATAGTGAAAATGATTAATTATTTTTTACATTTTTTTCAATAAATATGAATGAAAATATCTCCCACAAAATAATCATGAAACCCATACAATATTATATTGTTGTCTGAGTGTGCTCTACATGAAAACATTTTCATTTGTTGTCTAGAGCTACCTCAGAAAAGATTATCATGGAAAATATTGAACCCGATAACTTGAATCAAAATTTCACATTTTGGTCAATATACAAAAATAAGTATACCCCTAGTATTATTTCATAGCACATATTTGGATTCCTTGTGAAATTTCCTTTTAGAAAATGTATACTTTTGATAGGATAGGGGGAGTTATTCAGAAAATATTTGCTCTCAACTGTAACATTGTCTCGCAGAATCCCAAATCGGCATGTAACGCAAAAGGAGGCGACCTCATGACGCATGACCATCTATGAATTATGTGACCTTGAACTTTTAACTCATGACCCCAAAATTGTATGGCTACATCAGTCCCCTATATAAAGATACATTCAGGTAGCAAGTTTGATTGAAATCTGACATTAAGTTCTTGAGATTTTGCCATTACAAGCTATTTTAGCATGTATTTATAGAGTCCTGTGACCTTGACCTTTGACCTCATGACCCAACAAGTGTACGGCTTCATAGGCTCCCTAAGAATTTTACGATACATTCACATACCAATTTTGATTGAAATTTGACGTTTGGTTCTTGAGATTTTGCCATTACAAGCTATTTTTGCATATATATATTGCGCCTTGTGATCTTGACCTTTAACCTCATGAACCCCAAAATCTAATCACATCATTGTCACTCCAATATGTACACTCATACCAAGTTTAAAATTGATCCGTCAACCGGTTCTTGAGATATCGCGAGAACGAAAAAAGGGACGGATGGACATACGTACGTACAGACGGACGGACGGACAACCCGAAAACATAATGCCTCCGGCCACTTCGTTGGCGGAGGCATAAAAACTTGTTACCACTTGCAATGAAAAACTTTGTGTGGAACAGAGCCCTGCCTATGCAAATTCAAATCTTATCATGTAAGACACTGTTCAAAATTAGCACAGTCCTGCTGGCCTGGGGCCACTTAAAATAAGCTTCAGGCCACCACATTTTATTGATGCTCAATTCCACTGGCCTGAATGGGCAACTAACATAATTATTAACGGTTTTCTTTGTTTGGGGCCACCATATTCAGCTTTCGGGCTGCTAGAATTTGAAAAAAAAAAACATTTTAATTGCCCAACTGGGCCACAAGGGAAACAAATTCATTTCTAGCATAATTGTAAATAGAGATCTATGTATAAGACACTTGATCCTTGTCTGCACTTCATGCAGATTATGGGAAGTTTATACTTGATCATATTTTAACATTATCTCAGTAATCAAACATCCTCCGCGTTACATTATATAAGTACTTGAAGTCATTTTGCAGTTGAATACGATGGCTGCGTCATTGAGTAAATAATGGCCCCAGATATCTACTCAAGTAAAACTGACTATGAAATACAATTTATTAATGGCATAGCCACAGGTGGGGGGGGGGGAGATATGCCCCCAAAATTCGACAAAAACAATAAATATCATAAAGAGTCTAATAAAAAGAATAAATTTATCAAGTGTGCCCCCAATAATTCACCTGCCTCCAAATTTGTCTGACATTATATGCCACAGCATTTCAACCGTTTAATCAGATAAATACGGGCTAATCGCAATGATTATTTGGCTTATTGTATATTTATACTTCCAGTGGTTAATGTTTAACCAATTAGTCAATAAAAATATTAACATTATTATGTCAATCCCTAGCGCTAAATTCCATGGGCATAATACTTTCATAACCATAAATAACCTACAAATTTTTACAGTCCTTAAAGTGAACCAACTTCCCAAAATAATCCTTCGATATATATCAAAGAGATTAGTTTTAGTTATCCATTCCAACAGCAACCATAGAAATTTGTATTCAAACTTTATAATCATAACTACTACATGCAAACATTCATGGGACTGCAGGAAACAGGATAGTTCTATTGTCATAAGAACTTATAACCACCCCTTAGTTCCTAGACAAAAGTTCATGATCTTCTTCTGCAGACCGATGAACACATACGAGTTAGTAAGTTTTCAAATCAAAATTTTCCTGGAAACCCATTTTCTGAACTTTTTGGGTTCTCTTTCATAAATATTAGAAAAATTATCTGTTGGTGCTGGTTCCCTTTAATAAAGAAATTTTTCAAAAATTTGGTGCTAGACATCGGTTAAGCCAGCATCTGCCTAGAAGGGAAGGGAGGGAGAGAAGCAAAGAGGGAGGGAGGGGACAATTGGAGGTATTTTTAATAAACTAATATGTTTTAAATATCTCTATTGACAGAGAGCTGCTTTTGAGGAAAAAAGATATACCGACTATTACGATGTGTGCTTGGCTTTATTTGTATCAAAATGAACTTAAAAAAGCGATTGAAAAAAGGAAAATAAATCCCATTGCACAGGGACTCACTCTATATCACTCACTCACTACTGCATTGCTGTACACAAAAAAGATAACAGCTTATCTGCGATATGCTTTGCCCTGTATATCGATATTGGAATAGGAAATACAATACAAATGAAGCTTACTTACCGTATTTGCCGGTGTATAAACCGCACCTGTGTATTAACCGCACCCCTTTTTTTTTGTGCACATTTTTTTGAAAAAAGTGCGGTTAATACACTATAAACCGCACCCGTGTATTAACCGCACACCCATTTTTGAAGAAAAACATTTGGAAACTAGATGGATCTTCGACTGCGCGCAGTCGAAAATGATGCCTCCGCCATTACGCAATTTATTTATATCAAGCCCAAATCAACATGTACACAGAATTAATTCTGTCAACTCAATTTTGATGGTACTCTGTCTTTTAGATCTTGATGTATCACAATTATGAGCTATAAGTGACCTTGACCTTTGCCCTCATGACCCCAAAATCTAATGACTACAAATATTGTTCCCTATTATACATTCAGGTATCAAGTTGGATTGAAATCTGATATTCAGTTCTTGAGATTTCCAATCTTAAGCTATTTTTGCATATATAATGAGCTCTGTGACCTTTGACCTTTGACCTCATGACCCCAAAATCTAATCAGATCATTGGCCCCCCAAGATACATACATGTACCAAGTTTGGTCAGAATCTGTCAATCCCTTCTTGAGATAACGCGATCACGAGCTATTTTTGCATATATAATGAACTCTGTGACCTTTGACCTCATGACCCCAAAATCTAATCAGATCATTGGCCCCCCAAGATACATACATGTACCAAGTTTGGTCAGAATCCATCAATCCGTTCTTGAGATAACGCGATCACGAGCTATTTTTGCATATATAATGAACTCTGTGACCTTTGACCTTTGACCTCATGACCCCAAAATCTAATCAGATCATTGGCCCCCCAAGATACATACATGTACCAAGTTTGGTCAGAATCCATCAATCCGTTCTTGAGATAACGCGATCACGAGCTATTTTTGAATATATAATGAGCTCTGTGACCTTTGACCTTTGACCTCATGACCCCAAAATCTAATCAGATCATTGGCCCCCCAAGATACATACATGTACCAAGTTTGGTCAGAATCCATCAATCCGTTCTTGAGATAACGCGATCACGAGCTATTTTTGCATATATAATGAGCTCTGTGACCTTTGACCTTATGACCCCAAAATCTAATCAGATCATTGGCCCCCCAAGATACATACATGACCCAAGTTTGGTGAAAATCCGTCAATCGGTTCTTGAGATAACGCGATCACGAGAACGGGACGTACGTACGGACGTACGTACGGACGTACGTACGTACGGACGTACGTACGTACGGACGTACGGACGGACGGACAACCCGAAAACATAATGCCTCCGGCTACTTCGTTGCGGAGGCATAAAAAGGTGCGGTTAATACACCAGCAAATACGGTACTACATTTGTCCTTCAGCATAACGATTAATCCACAATTGCTGCTCTTTACCCAGGTGTATAAATTAGTACCATGGTCAGGTGGTCGGGTGTTAATCAGTGGCAGCACGGCTAGTATGCTCCCCGGGGAGTTGAGAAAGTATGCAATACCATTGTGTGGGTTTGAAATGTACCCGATGACCATGGGTTATAATAATAATTATGCGCCTTGGAATAGGTTACCTAGATAAATGGCGCTTTATAAATGCTTGATATTATTATTATTACCAGTGCTCAAAATTAGCATCTAGGCCCACTGGCCCAGGGCAACTAAAAATTAGCTTCAGGCCACCAAATTTCATTGATCAATCCTAAATTCTACTTGCCCGTTCGGGCAAGCAAATTTAACAGAATTTATGTTTTTCTTTGTTTGGGAGGCCCCCAGATTTAATTTTTGAGCCACTTAAAGTTGAACAATCTTGTTTTTACTTGCCCAACTGGGCCACAAGGCAAAAATTTTAATTTCTAGCATTGTTATTACTTACTAGAAACTCCTCCCTCTACACTGATGCGATCTTTGGTATCCTCCTCAAAGTCCAACCCAGCTGCTTTCAGTTGATGCTGGAAAGAGGGGGCTTCCTTTTTGGCAGAACCATTGGATCCCTGCACAAAATTATGAAGAAAAAAATCATGAAAAAAAAATTAACGTTGAAGACGTGATTGATGGGATCTTTTGAAGCACAAATAATGTGTATTTACACTTTAGGAAATATGTTTGTGAAACAGCATCAATTAACAATATGATGAGAAATTCATGTTGAAGTGAAATAATAATAATGAAATGAAAAAATGAAGTGAGTATTGCCCTGTATTGAAGGTCAATTATTCCAAATAGTAGAAAGTATATATCTATTTACCATATTATTATTGTATACCAAGTTTTGTACAAACTATCAAACTTTTGTATTGTTAATCACATACATGTAGTTTTGAAATTGTCACTGTTTTGTTGTCATGATTATACTGAATGAGTTCATTCAAATTAGCTTGACGAATCATCTGCAAATTCTTTCTAAGAAAATAAAAATAGTTTTCTTACAACAGTTGTTGCAGGCTTTTCATCAAAGAAGTTCCTCCTCTTCCGAGGTTCGTTCCAGTATTCATCATCTGCATCGTCTACCATGTCGTCTGCCCACAGGCCCTGAATAAGAATAGAGTAATGATAATACAAATTATGAGGATAATGAAAATGATAATAATTATTATAATAATAATAATAAAAGGAATTAATAAACCGCCCACTCGCATGTGCACTATATACAATGTATATTGGCCATTTCAGGCTCCAGATTATCACAAGAGTACACAAGGATCCGAACTAAATCGATTCTGGATTTATTAAGATAATGATCCCATATTCCGAGTCGTGTAAAAATTCAGGTAAGAAATACATTTTGGTACGATTTATTTCATGTTGTCTGTCGGCAAAAAACAGTCTGATGAAAATGCTTTGCTTTGCGTCAGAACGTTTGTATTTACAAAAATGTCTGAATGATAAATGTTAAATGTCTCTACAAACGTCTGTTCTTCTGAACTATAGTAATATACACATCTACAAAGTAAATGGTTCACTCAGGTGAACCATTTACATGCAATATATGCAAATGCGCTGGAGATAACAATACCAGCCATTCGTACACTGTTGCCGGTTCAACAGTTGACCGGCGTGTTTTAGGACGCATCGGTAAGGAAAACGGACAGGAAATAATCATATTATTTCTACATTTTGCGGTCTTCAAAACAACAAAGTCGGTAATTATTATCAAAGTATATGAATTGTGGATCACATAAACGAAAGTTTCTTTGCATTTGCTGGTAAATTGAGGGAGAAATCAGCCGACAAAAAAAATTGTTTCCGTTGGATAGTGCAGCGCACACAACACTACATTGTAATGCTGCGCTATACGGGAACAATGTGGGACAGTACAAAAAAAGTTTGTCAAAATTTCACACAAAATTCTTATCTTAAATTCAACAAAATCAATCATGACTGGCCCTAAAAATGATACAAGTGTTATATGAACTTACCAAAATGGTCTTTATGGAAATTATTCTTCAAACGTCGAAAAAAATGGAAAATCTGCAGTTTTGGAAAATAAAAAGACTGAGAAAAACTCAGTCGTGATCCCTCTCGAAAGTGTTGCTGCTATCTGGATGACTGTCATGTATTTCCCGCAAGCTTCCCACACCACACGTGTTACCGTATCCGAATTCTGACACGGCGTATCCGAATTCTGATACGGCGTATCCGAAATCGGATACGGCGGGCATGCTTGCAGATCGCGAGTTGGCTTGTTTTGGACAATAATAAGCGGCCTCTGCATGTTGCGGGCGGGCTTTCTTTGTTTACGATGGGACATCGAGCAGGAAGAGAAAGAAATGGAACTTATATGACGATTTTTATAAGTATGACTTATCATTTTGAAAATGAAATTTTGTACAATAAATCATAAAATCAGCTTCAATCTAGGTATGCAATTTTTTACTTTAGATATGCTGTTCTTTTCTCTCTGTTTGTAGTTCAAATTGTGTCCCGTAGATTTTTACCACTGTGAGCAGTAAATGGTCCATCAGGACCATTTACAATACATTGTAGATGTGGTGCAGCGGGCGGAAGAGGTTGATCTCCGCACAACCCTATTGTAATGAACCTAAGTGTGGTAATAAGCTCTAGTCTCTCGGTCGGGTATTGTTTATGCTTACTTGCACTATATAAGGTCAATATATAATCTGTAAAACATGACCAAGAGTGCAAGAGTACTAACATTAATAGCAACACAATAATTAAGTTCTTTAAGTTTATTTGTGAAGCTTTGTTTATTCAAACTTCAGAGCCGTTTCTCTTTCATTCATGAATCATGTCAAGTCAACCTAGTTTCACTCTTTTGCGGTGCTGGATTAAATAATTTATCTACTTGTGTAATTCTTCCTCATTTTCATTATCTGATACCACTGTAGGCGAAGCATACACTTTCTATTCATTCGTCCAACTAGTCATGATGCGAAACACAACGAACTACACACATTTAGGTAGTGAACTCTGCGGACACAAACATTTTGCCTAAGCCCAATCCACATAACATGGTAATGAAGGGGCGGGACTGTAGTAAACTGTAGGAGGACACAAATCACAATTTATTTACGCATTTGGTTTATGTAAAACAATTTGTACTACACTGTTATAGTGAAAACTTACCGACGACGAAGCCATCGTTCTTCAGAAGTAAGATGTTATTCAGGTAAAAGCATAATTTCACAATTTAGCTCGAAAAGGCGTAACCAGAATAGATTAGTTTCAGATGTATGTTTTCTTTTCTGCACTGCGCCCTCTGTAGCTACCAATCTGCAAGTTAGTTTTCTTGAATTATAATTGTAATCCTCCTCCTCCTCACCGCCCCCCCCCCCCCCCCCCCCCCGGCCCCCCCATTATGCACCATGATAATACAATACAGTATAATAAAAATTCATCATAATTATATTTCATTTATAAGTACGGTTGTCGTTCCAATGGAGACAATAATTATATCCAAGTTACCCCTGTGAAAAATGAGTATAAAATATGATTACACTAAGTACTTGAAATGGTGCACTTAAAAAATGTCATTGCCAAAATTTTGATTTTAGGTTCTTTATATTATAATTGTTATTTGTTAGCATAATTAGTCATGCTATTTTATCAAAGGTTATTTCTTTCAATTTGTCGATAATTTTGTATAATACATCATGATAGTATACTGATAGTTTATGGTAAAAGTGACGAATGAAATTAAAGGACGGTGTATAATAACAAATTGGGGGTGTTTCACAAAGATACTAAGTTGAACGTAAAATTATGGTTGGTCATTTGTATCCTTGGAGAAAAACATATTCAAAAGCAACACAATTCAATTATTTGAGACTTATATTACTATTTTTGTCAACATGTGTGTATGTATGTGTCTATAAAAAGAGTTTTGAAAACGGCTATTATTCGGGCAAAACCATGTCATATTCGGGCAAACTCATGTTACATGCTTGCACAGTCATCTTATTTTGGGGCGTCTCATGTTCGGTCAAAATCGTTTTATTTTCGGATTAAGCCATCAAAAACATATTATTTTCGGGCATCTAAAAGGCGAGATTTGTGTTACTTTGTTTTGCTTGTCAGGTAAATAGTCGGGGAGAAAAAATCATTCGCCTCAGCTCCCCTGAGAAAAACGTTCCCCTATACGCCCATGTATCAAATAATATGTTTTGTTGATTAAAAAGGCAATTTACAGATCAACACTGGTCCAATAAGGAAAAGGGAACGATTTTCCCAAAATAATCATTAATTTTGTATGGTCGACCCAATCCTATATATACCAAGGAAAATATTCGAAGAGCTTATAGTTCCCAAAGGGGCTTACATCACTTTCCTGAAATTGAGGTAACGATATTAGTACATTAAAGGGACTTAGTAACATTGTCCAAATCCTCAAAATCCAATTGGAATTCTAGCAGTTCCCTCATACCTTGTTTTATTCGTATTAACACTAAAAGCATGGAACAGGTTTTGGTTTTTCAAATTTCCATTTCGTTCAAAAGATATTTACTATTGAAGTGTTGGAGATTAAATTACGGGACCTTTTCAGCCGTGTACGTAAGTGCAATGAGTAAGTGAATATCACTTTGCACTTTTGCTCCTTTCTCGGCCAAATAACTTGAAATGTTCACACATTATACGTGGACATATCAGATCACACCAATACACATTTTATTAACATGCACGCATCACTTTTTGCACTTGTCAACAAAGTTACTAGATCCCTTTAATAAGCTATGCGGCGAAGCTAGCTATAAATCTAAATTTTAGGACAAATTACACAATAAAAATTAAACAAATATGGAAAGTTTCATGTTCATATTCCCACTGACTGTGTCAAAGTTGTAAAAAGAAACCTTATATTCTCCAAAGTTGAAAAGGGGGATCTAGTGCCTTTTGGAAATTAAGCTCTTCTTAATGGGTTTGGAATAATTATGAAGAACTAAAATGGGCCACACATTACAGCGTATAGGAAGGTTTATTGTTAATCGATGTATATAGGCCTATAATACACATCTCCGAGATAAAATTTGTTCCTGATTAGATTTGTAAAAATACATTTAACTAGAAAATAAAATATAAATGAGTTGAGCGAGTTCAATATCATAAAGTAAGACGAGTCCGTGTTCTGCAAGTTAAAAGGCAATTTACGGATCAACACTGGTCTGAAAAGGAAAAGGGGTTTTCCAAATGAATTATAACTTTTGTATGGTCAACTCAATGTTATACTAATGTAGGGAACATAATTTGCTAAAATGGGTTTGGAATTTAAACAGCTAAAAAGGCCACTATATACACGCATTATTGGAAAACGAGCCATAATTTTGATGGTGGTAATACATGCTCGTTGGTGCGTCTATAACTAGTATAGAAAGGGTTTTTGTCGATTTTATGTAGGCCTTATACCGGCATCTCTGAGAAAATTTACCTTATTAAACCATCAAAATATATTAAACCAGAAAGGATGGAAATCTAATTCCCGGTTCAAAGAAAAGCTGAGTTCAACTTTATGTGGCATCCCAATTACATCTTATATCAAAGGAAGATGACGTGTTTTGGTTGTTAAAAAGGCAATTTTATTTTTATAAGACCGGGTTCGCGCCAAAACGAAGATGAGAAGTCGGGTTTTTGAATCGTGATTACTTTAATTATTGATGGCGCACAGACTCTCATGTACGTGTACACTGCTCCGAGCATTTTGCTGGGCATTTATCATACTCCGTATATACGCTAATCGAGTTACGCACGGTCCATTTCAAGTCTTTACGATTCCTGATATTGAGAGATAACTTTTTGTTGGTTAAATTAAATAAGAGATCAGCGCAGCCAGCTAGACTTCTTTGAATTTCTCCTCTTCCGTCTAAATTTATCTTTCTGTTAATTTTCTCTTTTGGCCTTTAACCGCCTGAGTGCTGAATTGATTTGAAAGAATAATCTTTACCTTGTCTTTTAAGGTCTTTTAATGTAGTTGTTTTATATTGATTTGGTTAATTTAATATGTTTGTGTAAATAATTATGTAATTGTTTTAATAAGCATGTAACAACAATGAATAAAGCGCATAGATATTTGTTCGAAAAAAATTCAAAGACCCCCTTTTTCGGAGTCGATTGCCTCTCTTTAGGGTATCATTTTCGTCCAAAATAGCCGCTCTGTAGACCTATAACTAAGCCACTCAGTTTTAAAAAATAGCCACTCTTTATAGGCTATCGTTTTTTTTTTTAATAGCCGCTCTTCAGACCTTCAGAACTGATCAGCTCCTCAGACCCTGCTGTGACACTCTCCCAAGGGGCTCCCAAGACCCTATTTCCCCCCTCTCATCCGCTTCTTAGACCCCCGTTTTGTAGTTGGCTGAGGCACAACCCGCCAAAAGATAATTCGAGTACCCCCCCCCCCCCCCCCCCCCGGACCATTGCACTCAGAGGGTTAAT
Organism: Echinarachnius parma; assembly: GCA_037951105.1. Classification (NCBI taxonomy): domain Eukaryota; kingdom Metazoa; phylum Echinodermata; class Echinoidea; order Clypeasteroida; family Echinarachniidae; genus Echinarachnius; species Echinarachnius parma. The sequence goes on along the minus strand of JBAMJV010005577.1, from coordinate 48,359 downwards.
GGTCTAAAGTTCGCTGTCTGTTCTTCTTAGCACCGATGAAGACGGTTCAAAGAAGCGGCGCGGTGGTCTGTTCTTCTTAGCACCGATGGAGACTGTCCAAAGAAGCGGCGCGGTGGAAATGAACGTGCTCGATTGAATAGTGACAATCACTACGATGTATCTTCTTGCTGGGAGGTTTTTTTTTCCCGGGCCAGGTTGTTTTAATTGGCAATCATGGTTGTGCCAACACGTTTCTCAACGCGTGGGTCCATGGTATAAAGATTGATGAGAGTTGTTGGATAATCTTTAATCAGATCTGGGAGGTATCTTGCGCATAAAGTTGCAATCGATTGTAAAGTTGCAGTTAATATAGTTATATACCAAGTCAGAACATAATGCACATTTGAACCAATCAGATTTGCGCATTTAGTCACATGATATGCCGCAAACTATTGGGAGGGGCACACCTTATGTATTTCTAATTGTTCGGTTAAAAATGGTACCCTTATAATATTTTATGTTTTATCAAAGTATATTCGGGGCACATGCCCCCCGTAGCTACGCCACTGATCTATAATCATAATTTTAATATAAGAAACAACATGAAATCACACAAATATGGACTAGAATAGTTTTGTCGAATATTATTATAATCGATCCCAATTTTCCCTATATATTGCACGTTTGTATGTAGGGTATTGGATGGATATGTCTTTCTTTTCATGTATACGTCAGAGATAACCGGACTCTAAACATGCGTAATGAGGTTTATTTTCTAAATCTGACTTCAAACTATCTTAAAAGACGCGGTCAGTGGTGCCAGACGCAGATTTCAGTGCAAGAGACTGATTTTTATGTCTAGTTTTTCCACAAGCCTTGTGAATAGAACACCATGTTCAACATTGATCTGTCAGTTTCCCACTTAAACAAAAAGAAAATTCAAGAAAGTACGGAGAACGAACGGAAAAACCCGAAGTGCGTTTCACATTCCAAATTTGGAGTAATTAACTTGATTATAATTAGAGCGTTATTTTAATAGTAATCCATGCAACCTCTCCGCTTCTCAAGCATACTACGGCGCACTTATCATTCGGTCATTGCATTCTTGTACGAAGTCATAGTCATATTAAATGCGGGTTCGATTTGTTTAATGGCTAATTAATACGATGAATATACGTTGTGTTCGACGGATTTGGTTTCGCGCGCTCCTGACGATCACGATTAGTGACCTCCGAGAATATTGTACTTTTCTCGTATACATCTGTTTGGGGAAAGTTCCCGCGCACGCGAGCTCTTATAATCGCGCTCGGCCGTCACCACTCCTCTCTGTCTCCACCATAATGTTATTTCCCTCTTTTTTTCTTCTTCAGGTATACCACTTTTATTATCCCTTAATCATGTTTATATTAAGCATCATCTGACATACGTATATATTACAACTCGACTACACGCGCGAACAGGCGGTCGTATTCCATGGATTTGTTGTTGCTGTGTATATAATTATCGCCTCTTCTGTATTGACCACAAAATTATAAACCACAACAACCAGTTGTGATTTTAATGAAACACAATGTAATAACCCGTGGCGTATTGGGTAACAAATAAATACAAAAAACATTTTACAATATTTTATAAATAACACAAATCATAATTATTGCCCTCACCCACCCAACCCATCCCGACGAGCCTTTGAGTTAGGCCACTATTTTATATAATCACTAAAGTGCAGTAGGCTATGAGTTAAGGACATAAGTATTTCATATTCCCTTGGGGTTAGGATTGGGTGGGTAAACCAATTGCAATGACGAGATTTACACAAAAAAACACGAAATGATTAGTTAGAGATTGGCAATTTAGTAAGGTGGAAACATGCACGGGAGCGCGCGCGCGGGAGAAATGGAAGCGAATTAGCATGATTAACTGGGTGAGATCGTCTGTTTAAAGCTGAGCTTGCCGGTGATGATTTCTTTTTGGGGTATATTCAAACCGATGTTACTACATCTCGCTTCGAAGGAGATGCATTGTATGACATGCAATACGTTAGAACCGCGAGCTCTCGAGGGCATTGGAGAGGGTCCGTCTTGCCCGGTCGAGCGGGCGGGACGGATGCCAGTCAATCTCCGCAGTTCACTCCCGTGAATAGACACTCCTCCTCCTCCTCCTCTCTTGTGGCGATCATATAATACCACGGAGAACAGCGTTTCTCGTGTCGAAAGCCAACAAGAATGAGGTTTTAATGAACTCAAAGCAACAATCAGATTTATCGGAGCCATTAGCTTGATTAAAAGTCTCGAGTTCCGCAGATTAACTTTTTACTCCTGCTCGAATGCCCACAGACCACAATCATTCGCATTTTCTCTCTTTCTTTCTCTATCTCTTTCTATCATCATGTACACTTCTTATATATCTTCTATATGTCTCTCTTATATTTTCCGTTCGATTCTTGAATGGAAACATACCCCAAACTACTTTCTACTTAACTTAGAACGCCATAGAGTACAATAATTAGCAAATTATATTGTTATAGGATACATTAGTATGTCAAAATATAAGTGTTTCTTGTTCATAAAAAAAACAAATGTGTAGGTTTATTTGTTTTTTCTCTCTCTCATGAGCTCTTCGTTTTTCTTCATGTCTGTCTTATATTTTCTGCTCTATTCTTGAATGTAAGCATACACCTGTCCAGGCTACTTGAACTTAACTTACAACGCCATGAGTACAATTAGGAATAGAAGATGATCTTGTCTTGTATACAATTTATAGGATACATTATCATGTCAGAATATAATTGTTTCTTGTTCATTAAAAACACAATAATATGTAAGGGTTTTGTTTTTTTCTCACTACCTGACTCTGTTACAGTTTTGGTTGATATTCTTGAATGGAAACTTACCCCATAGACTACTTTCTATACTTACAATTAGGAAATGATATTAATTTGTCTCATATACATTATAGGATACATTACTTGATTAGTATGTCAACATAATTATGATTGTTTACAAAATAATGTGTAAGTTTCTTTCTTTCTTTCTCTCTCTCTTTCTTTCCTGAATACGTACTATCATTCTCTCTTCCCGTCTAGTCTCTCTCATATTGTCCGTTCTTTTTTTGAATGGTGTACCATGTATATTAACTCTATGGGAAATATTATATCTCAGAGGCAAGGGGTTAACCTGCGAGGACAACAATCGTATCTTACATGAAAATATTGTAATGTCAAGGAAGTGTTCATAGTGACTTCTTAATTTAATAAGCACAATTCCATCGAATGTTATTCAAGATTCTTTTCTTCTTCCTTTTTTTAAAAACCATAAAACAAAAGTGAAGCTGTTTACTAAATTGATGGTGAAGTTTCCGGTCGCACCACACTGTTTTCAAACCTGTCTTAGTGGTCAGCTGTCTATAGCAGCCAACCTTCCTATAGTGGCCACTAAAAGTGATCCTCAGCAGAGGGAAACAGTGTTATTAAACCTGTTTATTATAGAGGTCACCCGTCTACAGTGGCCACTTTTCCTGGTTCCCTTGGGTGGTCACTATACACAGGTTTGATTGTAGTTCTAAAATTAACTGTTTGAAAGAGAGATGATATATGAGTGGATACATTTATAGAAAAAAGGTATTCACTTGCAAAATATATATTAGATCTGAGAAAAACAAGGAAAATGAGATAGGTAAGAGAGAGAGAGAGGGAGAGGTCAGGTCGAGAAGGTAACATTTTCTTGGAATTCATTAATGAACTGTTGTGGAAAGTCCATGAATATAGTAGAGAGTCTAGAATAATTGATGACAATTTCGATCGTAAATTGCTCGGCGCAGAAAAGAGACATGCACAATACGTATAAATATATAAGAATCTCTTAAATGATTATAATGTTTTGTATTTTGTATGCAGGCTTTACCAATGATAATAATGATCGAATGTTAGCATACGATTCGGGTAAATTTCACAAGTACACTTTGCATGGTTTTAAACAAAGTCTTAGGGAATTTGAATTAGATGTAACAAACAATATCTTGAATTCAGATATGCTTAACAACTCAACTTCGTGGTATATTATAACTTCGGTATATTATTATTATCAAAACAAGGTATTTAGTTATCATTATAATCCTAAGTTAATCGAATTTAAAGAATAGCAAGCGGCGTTATACAAACAATTTCGCTTGAATGGCACAAACTTTCTTTATAAAACTCGGTGAATATTTGTATTAAAAAAAAAACGTGTAATGTTATAATCCTATGATTAATCCAATTTGTGTAAATTAAACGTTGTTTTTGTAAAAACACCAAACCATTAGGACGTATTTTTGCACGTCTGTTTTATAGTCACCCATCGTGAGTAAATTATCTATTTACACCTTGATGAACTCATTTAAGACACATCATAATCTCTTAAAACACACGTCTCGATTACCATTTCAAGCGTCGTCAACCACCGCTTCGTGCTTAATCAGTCGCAGCTCAGTATTAAATAATACAACCTTCATTGGCGCTTTACTATGCAAAACGGATGCTTCCGGTAGACGACGCAGGTCACGTGATCATAGTTACAATGTAGGCTGTGGCGCCACTTTTCTGCTCTTTTTGCTACTGATAGCGATACATCGTATTAATAAACGTTTTGAACTGCATGGGCGTGCAGACACAAATTTGTATAATAACATCATATTATGTGAATTATGCATGCTGACTGCTTTGTCTAACCTTCAGCGCAAATGCAAATCTTCCACTCAAGTAAAGAGTGATTTTGATGCAGGTCAATTAACGATGGGTGATGGTGCTTTTATATCGCTTTTTAATGAAGTCATCAACGCCATAAACACAGGCAAAGTGTTAATCGATCGTAATCAACTTTTCTTGATGATCTCCCGCGCTGCGAGTTAGACACACCGGAAACAGTTGACGCGTTTCATCATTCTGTTCATTCAATTATTTTCTTGTTTCTTCGTTTGTTTCTCTTTATCAGTTCTAATGGGATGAAATATGCGCTATATTATCTCGAAGAAGATATGCCCAAGTAATATAACACCACCGATTACAGCATTATTAATTTTATATCTGCGACTTCTATATTGATGAATAATGTTTAACTCCTCACTTCATTATGATGGACTCAATATTGGATCACATGGTTAAGATCTTGGAGCCGGTATGATATTTTGTCTACATCCAGTGGCGTAGCTAAAGCTATGTGACCACTCCCCCATAATTTGAGGAAAATTATAGAAAACATAAGGGTATACAACTCCTCGCATATCGTAGATGAGGACCTTTTGGGACCTTGAGGATCTTCATCAGTATCATAGAGTGACCCTAAAGTGACACACTTTTAAAAAGAAGTTTAAAACGTTACAAAAAGGTTGTTTATGGCGCTTTTTTTTCTTCTTCTTATTTACCAAACGTAATAGTTTTGGTTGGGGTGCGGGGACCTGAGGGGGGGGGGGGGGGGGGGGCACAGACAAATTGTGGAGGCACTGAAAACATTTTGTTTCACGCCCTTAATTCGCTCGGTCGCTTCGGTCACTCGCCAATGACCTATAGGGCCGAAAACGAGTTCACTCATGCGTGAAGTACCATTCACAAGTACATGAATATGTATACCCTTTCCTGAAATTCAACTTGATAATAAATTAATTTGTTTTGAAAACCTCGCTCACGCAGTATTCTGCAAAATGATAACTTGAAACCGAAGGCCTACTTAATTTTGTTTTTAATTTTTGATTATGTCAAGGAGTATCATTCTGTAATTGTAAATTGTGAAAAATATCTAACCATGCAATGTTTTGTCGAATAATTGTACATAATACTTTCGATTTCGCAAGGTCTTCACTCTGGTTTCTCTGCAACACGAATACATCTTTCGCCTTTTACTAAAGATTTCCGTGCAGAGGAGCGCAATATACAGGGTGGCCCAGAAATGTTGCAACACCTACGATTGTTAATATCATCAACATCATCGACCAAATGTCATTTTTTAAAATTTGATTGAGTAGAACGTTCTTTTCCCAACAAAATGATACCATGAGCATTGACTTTGTGTAAGGCGTTTGGATCCTAGGGCCATTTTTCTGAGGCAATGTCGTTTCCCGAATTAGCTACTTTTTCGTCTCCAGCGATCCTCGGAACACTGAGACATTCTCGCCCCACGGCCTGCCGTAGAATTAGTTGTACAGAAGAACCGCTTGACTGCTCTCCCTTTGATAAGGAAGACAATGTGAGCCATATCATACGGGGTAATCGATTACGCAACATCGCGCTGTTCAACAGCTAATTCTATGGCAGGCCGTGGAGCGAGAATGTCTCAGTGTTGCGAGGATCGCTGGAGACGAAAAAGTAGCACATTTAGGAAACAACATTGTCTCAGAAAAATGGCCCTAGGATCCCAACGCCTTACCCAAAATCAATTCTCATGGTATCATTTTGTTGGAAAAATAATGTTCTACCCAATCAAATAAAAAACAATGACATTTGGTCGATGATGTTGATGATATTAACGATCGTAGGTGTTGCAACCTTTCTGGGCCACCCTGTATATAGTGAAAACATGCTCGAACTCAATATTCGATATTCAAATAATATTTCATAATATTAATATTCATTATCGAAAACTGTTATGTCCCACTATTTACTATTTCTTCTTATATATAGTTTAGCCATTTTCCTCTTTGTTTGTGTGTTTGTACATAATTATGATAATAAGTATGTGACTATATACAGTCGAACCGTCTGCATGAAAGGGATGTTGTCTAAATCGTCAAAACTGACTTTGAACTTCTTAGCAGTTCTCACATATACCTCCATAGCGTAGGAGGAAGGGGCTGGGGTGGGGGGGGGGGGGGGGCTGAAACACCCCCTGGAGTTTTGAAAACGGCTATATTCGGGCAAAACGCACCAGAAATGACTTTAAAAGCTTTGTTTTATCAATAACCTTATATCATTTTTGCGGGAAAGTGCAAATTCATTACAAGGTGAACTTACTATGTCCACTATATTCACAAATTGATCAAAAGTCCGTTTTATTTGATTCTGAGAAGAAGAAAAAATATTTTGTAGGAAACAAATAAATAAAATATGATAATAACGTAACCAAAACTATCATGAGACTTCAACTTGAACGTGTATACTTAAGTTTTCCACTTGGTATTGTGTTAAAGTTAAATGGACGTTATAATATGGCCTATATAGTAATGAGCAAAAATGCAAAGTTATATTCACTAACTTATTGCATTGACTTTGTACACGGTTATAGGACTATCCAATGGATAATTTAACATCTGAACACTTCAATCAGAATATCTTTTAAACAAAAGGGAATTTCGAAAAACCGAAACCTTAAGCATGTTTCTATTGTTGATACGAATACAAGGTATGAGGGAACCGCTCGAATTCCGATTGGATTTTGAGGATTTGGACAATGTGATCCCTTTAAAGGACCTAAAGAATACAACGTACTTTGACATTTATTCCATAGTTGATGACTTGAAACATAGGTCTGCCGAAAAAAAATCCATGAAAATAAACACAGTAGTGATTTAAGACTAGTTTTCTGATGCCAAATCTCACTTAGCAGCCAGTTTATGCCCCACCCACATTTAGGGTCCGGAATCGGCAGCGTGATCGACATGTGATTGACAATTCATTGGCTTACGTCATGACGCGTCATCTACATAATTTAGTTCATTAGTCCGTTCTTTAGATGACGTCACATTTTGGCGATTAAAAAGGGGCGTTCCCAGGACAATTAGATATTTACTAATTACCCCAAAATTGATTGATTTCATGAGAAATGACTGCCAAATTATTTTTCTTCGGGAAAAATTACATATAGAGAGTCGAATTGTGAAAATTAGGCCATCTAGATGCTGTAGTTCCTTTAATGTAAGTGACGGGTGACGGGAGGGTCTTAATTCCAGCTTAGTTCGTAGCAATTACGAGAAGTGATGCAGGTATCTTAAATACCGATACATGTATCACTTTTTATTCCCTTGAACTTCGATTTCGGGAGATGCTTTAAACTTCAAATACTTTTTTATATAGTCACTTGATCCGCCATTACGTGCAAATTTTCAATTTATACATATTGTATAACGTATCGTATTGCGATCTGCGGGATCCAAAAAAGTGGGAAACGTGCATGACATAACGATTCAATTTTTTCATTTTTTGTCATTCCTTTTGTTGTACGGATGTTGTATCTCTGTCATTTAATTCTAACTGATTTCTTCACGCCTCCCTTTCTTGAACTATCTATCACACCTCTCCCTCTCTATACACACTCTAAATTAAAATTCCTATCTCGTATCATCCTTTTGTGAATATCATTTTCCATCTTTTTCCGAAATCTGATGAGGAGGGGATACTTTGTGAAATTAGGTCCGGGTTTGCCCATCTAGTATTTCTATTGTGCCCCAAAGTCGCACCACAAAAGACTTTTTTTTTGGAATTGTTCATCAGGTGTCTCTTCCGCCGTTGATTGTTTTGTTACGATCGAGTGTGTTACGTGCAGGTGAAAACTATATGGTGCCATCCCATTGTACTTCCAAACAAACTACAATTGTACGTGTGCACACCTGTGTCTAAAATACGGGGCAGAATTATTTGATGTCGAAACTCTTGTATGGTGGTATTTTGTGGTTCAATGGTTCGATAACCGGTCTAGCAATACGGACGTCTCGGGTTCGATTCCCTGGCGAAGACCTTTTTTTTCTCTGCACATTATTTTCATCCACTATCTATTTTGTTACAATGAGTTCTGGGCCCCGTTGCAGAAAGAGATGCAATCGATTGTAAAGTTGCAATGAATTGTAAGTCCGATCATGTGACCAAATGCGCACATCTGCATTTGGTTCATTGGTGCATTTGTAAGATAAATGTATACATAATAACAAAGTCGATCTAAAGTTCCATTTAATCTCTAAAGATCATCTCATAACATACCACCCCTGATCTTTACGTTAATGTTTCTATTATATTATATTCCGAAGTGTTCTAACGATCTAACAAACCTCCATTGCAATTATCGGATCAAATGTGAACGCAGGTAAAAAGAAACCTCTGGGCCCAAAATTAGTTTGTAGAATTATCACGAAGAAGGCGTAGTCAAAGAGTAAAAGTTCACGATCATGGATTTTTCTAATGAGTTCGAGGAGACGAGATGCGAACAAAATAATATATATATATATATTTTTTTCTTCTTCAATTTTCTTCACTCTTCTGAAGTTTCAATTATCAGCGTGAAGTTTGTTAGTTCGTCATTCATTAATTTCCTTTGGCGGGCTGCATGTATCGGGTATAAGACCCCAGTTCGAAAGCCGTTTGGTTATTATGTACCTCTATATAGCCCACAACAAGCCTTTAGGCACCGACACGTTTCCGTATAAGTATTTCTTATTTTGTTTATACAAATATAATTATTAATCCTCCCGATCGCGCTCCATCGTAATTGAAACGATTGATGATGAAGTTTGCGACACATAATATGACACCCCGGGAGCTTCTTTAGATACAAAATGGTATTGTCTAGGTAATGCTGGTTGTCTGTTTCTTTATTCTTTCAAGGGGATACTTTTATATTACGTTTCAGGAGAAAATGAAAAGAATACAGCAAGAAGAATCTTCAGAAGCAAATTCGAGTTTGTTTTATAAATCTGTATTTTGCACGTAACGTAATATAGGATAAGTTGACTAGAATTGATATGTTGAGAAAAACAATGACAAACTACATGTATAATATATACTACGCCTCAAATTTAATTTACCTTACAGTTAATACAATTTGGAAGAAAAAAAGAACCACAAACATTTGTATATCAAGATTTATGGCTTGAATTCACACATTTAAGTGGTTTTAAGACAATATTGTAAAATACCAACGGCTTCATGGAGTGATTTTCACTCAGTTTCAAGCAAACGAATTACGTCGGTAAAATTATTTAAAAAGTCACATTTTAACATGTCACATTTAACAAAGGAAACATTCAAAATAAATAAAATGTGTTCTACGTAACATGGAGGACGGGAGAACAGGGAGGGGGGGGCGGGGGGGGGGGGGGCTACATTTGGCTCCACTGACCGTCTCCATCTATATAATTGCATTGGCTAAAGTGGGAGGTCATATCTTTAAAGGGATCTAGTAGCTTTGTTGACATGTGCAAAAAGTGATGAAGGGTTGATGCAATGTGTATTGTTGTTATCTCATATGTCCACAGGGTATTGTGTGAACATTTCAAGTCAAATGGACATAGCATGGCCAAGTAATGAGCGAAAATGCAAAGTGATATTCACTAACTCACTGCACTCACTTTGTACACGGTTTCAAAACTCCGGGGGGGGGGGGGGTTCTTATCTGAATACTTCGATCGTACAATTATCTTTGTAACGAAAGGGAAATTTGAAAAACCGAAACCGGTCCCATGATTTTATTGTTAATACGAATACAACAAGGTATGAGGGAACCGCTAGAAGTACAATTTTATTTTGAGGATTTGGACAATGTTAGTAAGTCCCTTTAAAAGAAAACCACATTTAGAGTTGGTCATTTCTGACTATATAGATTTCGGCGTGCTTCGTCGGCAGGCCGCCCGGTTAGAGAATACTTCAATTACCGTTGCCTCTTCTTTCACAATGGCTTGATTATTACTTCCTTTTATTTAGTCACGTTCGTCCAATGGTTATATGAATGCATGGGCTTGTTTAAATTCGGCGCCATATGAGGCCAAATCTCACGCCAAGTTCTTTTTTGTTTGTTTGATAGGTGAAATCACCGACAATTCAGTCGAAATAGAATGAGATAAAAACTACGTGAGGCATTAAGATAATTGTTCATTATGAAGTAAACCTGTATAGGCGGTACAGCATTAATTGTTCATTATGATGA
>JBAMJV010005577.1:0-35000 GCA_037951105.1 Echinarachnius parma | reverse complement strand
AACACCTTGCACTTTCTGGCGGGGAGACTCGTCGCCGAGCTGTAAATTACTAAATTACGTGATGTTTAATTGATTTAGCGAATCTAATGGTCACTTCGCCCCATAAAAAACCGACAAGATGTGGGGCTTATTTTCAGCATTTTTTGTTTTTGTTAAATAGAAGATGAGTTTGAATTGTAGGGGAAAGCGCGGTAATGTGTGAAAAGTATAGGGATGAAAAAGTTGAACGGTAATATATTATGGTGAGAGAGAAGGGTTGCAAAACAAAATAAATATCCCGAGTAAAGGACAAAAAGTGGGGCTATTTTTTTCTCTTTTTTTATATATAATTTAAACAAAGCATGAACGACGGTATAACTGATAGGACGTGAAAGTTCGGAAAGATAAGAAAAGTGAAAATGAAGTTTTGTATATTATTACATTGGTGTGAGAAAAAAGTAGCAAATCAAAAATATAAAGAAAATTGCAGACTACTGTAATGTTCCAAGTGATTTTGGTTGAATTTGACAACTTGAATGGATCACTTTAAAGGGATCTAGTGACTTTGTTGACATATTTAAAACAAAAATGATTATTGTTTGACAAAATGTGCATTGCTGTTTTTTATATGTCCACTGAGTAATGTGTGAAGTGGCAAAGAAAAGAGCGAAAATGCAAAATGATATTCGCTATAAACTCATTGCATTGACTTTGTACACAATTCTAATTATCCACTAAGTAATTAAAAAATCAGAACCTCTTTCATAATTATATTGGTAGTGCAAATACAACAAGGTATGAGAGAGAGAGAGGGAGAGAGAACCACTATAGAGTTCTATAACGATTTTTGGATTTAGACAATGTCACTAGATCCCTTTAAAAATGGACGAGTTGAACGCACAAATATACAAACAATATTGGCCCGCCATGAAGACATAACAGCACTTGACTCAAGCAGCTTGTTTAATCGCCTGTTCCGCCCTCAAGCAATATTTTGGCGGGAGAATAGGTACTGCTGATAATAATGATGATAAATTTGTGTTCATTTCATTGCCACTTCAGCACGCACGCAAAGGTGAAAATTCGCTATTACGCCGTAATATAGTAGAACATATTTTGTAAAGTGCCTTCCTTCAAAGTGTTGTGAATGTATGTAGTATATGTACTACATGTATATACACAGCAACGAGACAGTGTTATTTTGACCAATACGCAAACAATAATCAGATAAAAATCAAACGAATAAGTAAACAAACAAACAACAAACAAACACACTTAATAACTTTAATTTGTATGATGTCGTTTGAGAATAAATATTATACAAATGTTAAAACAATTACTTGTGATAATTATGTCAACGGTAAAGTAAATAATGCTGTAGTATGTAGGCCTAACAATAATTCGTTGACCGCTTTTTCACATTTCTTTTATAAGTCCGTATTTTGATGCCCAATTATTAAGTTTATAGGACCTATTATGAGCGCACCATGACTGTTAAGTTATGATTGGAATCAAGTTAACTACGTATCAATCGAATTATTCTGCGCAAACTAAAATTAACCTAAATAATGATAAAATACGGCGAGAAAATGGGTCTAATTTTCAGCCGCAATACAACGAGTTTCCGACCGAATATTGTACCTTTAATTGAATCTTCTGTCGGCTACTGCTTATATTGTTATCAAAAGATAGAATTAATTTGCCGTTTTAATGATACCTGGCAAGTATTCATCTTCAATTTGCAATCTGGAACTATTTTTTTGGAAGTGGGTCAAGAATAAAAGATTTCAGACAAATTATTCCCATTGTATATAGAAAAGAGAAGGCGCGACTGTTTGATGTTGAATTTGATTATGTTATTATTAATTAAATGTGGAATAAATAAGCGTCATGACAATCTCGGTAAAAACCGCCCAAATAAAACTGTCAACAATTGTACAAGAATCTTAAATATATATCTGCAAGAATGTGTAATATCTTTTAGGTACGTGCAAGAGGCAGATTAATTAGAAAAGGAAGGAGAAGAAGAAGAAGCAGAAGAAGAAGAAGAAGAAACAACTGAATTACCAGTTTATACACCAATTTATCTATAATGTCTGCGCTCATTTCCACAAAGTTACAAAAGGACCTTTCAAACCGCGATAAAAGGTTGTCTCTTCTGATTAAATTTGGGTATGTTAAATGGCCAAATTTCTGGCGGTTCACATGATTTTTTATTTATTATTTCAATCATAACAAGGTTGACTAATTTCATTTGAACGTAAGTGAAAATATCAATGTAAGGTTGAGACAAGCACTTGATAGTAATAATAAAGTAATGTGAATTATGTATTACCACCTATATGCATTAATCAGGGCAAATGGATCATACGTTTATTTTTGTTCATGGGTGAACACTTTGCTTGCAGGCTGGCCATGAAATTATTACTTTACTACTGTTTGTCTGTCTCTCTGACTTCTTTTATCTCTTAATATTTCTTTTTTGTTTTATACTTTTCACCGGTGCGAATAAAACGGTACTCTCATTACTTCAAATGCATAATGTCCACCGAGTCGGAGGTCATGATTAAAGAGCCGAAAAATTAATGACGATAAGTTATCAAAGATCTAAAGGTCGTCTATTAAATTTATTCCGCCATTTTCCTTTCCTTTTTTTCTTTTTTGAGACCCGGTCGGGGTGTTAATGAAAGGCTATAGGCGTCGGTATAAAAGCAAATTGCTGCAATGAGGCGCGTTTTACAATGCAGTGCACAGTCCATATCTCGTCGAGTGCATAAGAGCAAGAAGAACGTTAAGTCGATTTTGGGCTAAATGAAGTTCTGGGTGTGTTCCACAAAGATCCCAAGTCAAACATAACACTAAGTTGGACTTAAACATTATGGAAAGCCACTTTAATATAGCTACGGAATTAAACATAATCAAGATGCCAAATTGCGATAATTTGAAACTTTCAATCAAACTGTACATCAATGATTACTTGAAGTATCTTCGATAAAAGAACATGTTAATGATTTTTGATAAATATGTAGGCCTTTTTATAGATCTCGTTTAAAAGAAGAAGAAAAAAAACGAATGGTTTTCCATAATTTATAAGTCCAACTTAGTTTTAAGTTCGACTTGGGATCTTTGTGAAACACCCCCTCAGAACCTCTTCTATGTGAACCCAACATTTCAGATAATAATGATATTTAATTTTGGGAATATGGGAATATCTACCAACAATTAAAGTGAGGTACATTTTGGTTTGTCAGGGCTCCTTTTTTTCTTCTTTTTTTCTTTAAATTTTTCTTTTTCAATATTGACACAATTATCCTATGGGAACCAAATGTTTTTACAAGCTTTGCTTCTTTTTGGTTCCCCCATATTTTACGTTATGTTAATTACAGACAAATTGTTGATTATGTAATATTTATTGTATATTAGTCTTCTGTGTATTTTTCAACTTGTATTTTGTTTATGAATATATCGCAATTTAGATTCCTAGTTGACCATACATTGCGAGACAAACGAATATCACTAGCGATATTATTTTCGATAATATATTGTTTGTTTGTATATTTACTTGTTCAAAAATTATTTGTGAAATATGGAAATAAATTCAAATCAAATCAAATCAAATCAAACGTTAAGAGCAGGGTTATATCTCAGAATTACAACTAGTGACTTAGTGCCCTTCTTTCTCCTCAACCGATTCTACAGAATGATGTTACGGTGCATGCACTGATTTAGCTTTATGACCAACCGCGGAGAGAGAGAAATTAGATGACGTTATCAACAATATTAAAAACTTTTCCACCTCTGTTACGATTGAGTGTTAGCTTCAACCAAGGAGGTATACCTCCTTGCTTCAACCAACAATTACGACCATTGGTGAAACTGAAGGGATATGTTCACAATTAATTAAACAGATAAATGGAGCACACACGAATCTGGCTCTTTTGTTTTGACTTCTTTCATGTTATGAGTTATTCATGACGTCATGATTATTTTGTTCCTTCAAAATGCAGGATAAACTTTAATTTAAATGGATACATGTTTACGACGGATCATTTAATTTCCACATCTTTACTTTTCATGTAAGACTCAGTTCTATTTTTTTCATTATTAATGCCCGTGTGTAGAATTAAATCTATTTATCTTATTCTTATTTGTTTAATTTGTGATTTTAAGTGTTATTGGCATGATAATTTACATATTTTATACCCGTTAGTACTTCATTAATTTTGACATGTTTTAAAGGATCTGTCTGAATCTATATACACAGCTATAAACTATTTTCTTTTTATAAGTTGGTCCCTCAATTTCTAAAGGAAAAATACTTGTAAATTGTATAATTGTATCAATTATTGTATATGAATTAAGATGCGATCCGCTAATTTCTGTTCATTGAATTTTAACTATTAATAAGACACAACAATTAGAGTGTGTTGACGAAAAAAAAACAACAACATGTTTTGGTTCTAATGAGTGCGCCCCGCCTCCAAGTGAAGTGAAAGCTTTTTTTTTATTGGCAACGTCATAACACCGACAACCAATCAGCGCGTGGGAGACAGTTGAGCTTTTTTCCCACGCGAAAATTTCGATGGTGATGCGACGCGGCGCCACGCCATCGATATGAATGATTGGAAAGAATGTTTACCATATATCCGCGGCTTCGTGAGCACTTGAAGCCCCTGTGTGAGAATGTTAACTTATAGTTTAAAAACATTTATAATTATAATGATAATGATAATGGTTATCTTATTCAACAAACAAAATGTCACATTCGCAGCTACAAGTAGAATTACAATGCCATGTACGATAAAATGCAACGATATTTACAAACACCAATCACAATATTGGAATTTCCATTCCAATAAACACACACGAGTAAACAAGATGACTGTGTACTTTAGGCCGACAATATTGAATGGGAATTACATTTAATTGTATAATATGTTGTCATTATTTTGTCTTTTAGTATAAGATTACTTTATTGTGTTGCCAATTATTTTGATTAAGAACATTGAGCTAAAGGGACCTATATATATTAACATTGTAAAGATCCACAAACCTTGCTTAGAACTCCAGCGCTTCTCACACTACTTCGTATATTCCTATTACCAATATAATCATTAACAGGTTTGATTTTCTAATCTCTTTCGTAATATACATTATTTGTGATTGAAGCGTTCGGTAAAAGCAAAAGCATTGAAGTAAATTATGTAAATAATACACAATTAGGGAAACAACATGGCGACCACTTGCTTCAAATCTTGAAGCCATTGCTGCATCAAGATATATTATCATATCGATGGGCCGCGCCGTACTCGTGCACTTGTCTCGCTCGGTTGAGCGTGGCGCACTTTCATAGTGAAAGTTTGATTGACGTATTAGGTGATACAATTCAAGTGAAAAGAAATCGCAAGTGGTTAGACCCACACAACCACAAGGACAAACAAGGAGGGGTAAAATGGGGTACGGACCCTCCTTTTAACTTTCGTTGGTTAATATTTTATATTCTCAACTTGTTCCTTTTGCTTTACAGCTTTAAACGACATAATTATTCCTATTACAGATTATTATGACTTTTACTTTCGTTGAGTTTAATCAAGGTGCTATATACATATTAAGCATTTGACCGACACGTCCGGGGCAAGTCGAAGGCAGATTTTGGTATATATCGTATATATTTTTTTGGGAAAAGAAAACTAGTAGACTGATTAGGAAATTCCAATTGTTCAATGAATAGTAACTGGGTATTTGGGCAAATGCATTTTTTGTTGGATGTTTGTTTTTAATCTACTCGTCTGAACATGCTGGTCCCTGGATTTAAAACAAAATGTGTTCCACTCTGGAACTGTTATTGTTTTCGTTTGTTTGTTTGTTTATTTGTTTCTTTGTTTGTTTCTTTGTTTCTATGTTTGTTTGTTTGTTTGTTTGTTTGTTTGTTTGTTTGTTTGTTTGTTTGTATGTTTGCTTACTTGATTGGTGTTTTGCAATGCAGCCAAAATTAGAATGCCACTCTCTTTCTAAAATCATGTTCTGGATCTGCCCCTAAACCGCAGAGAGATATATTTTGGGTGGGCATCTCGCGCCAAACCGCCACACTGTGTCCGATCCCCTTCGAGCATCCTCATTAGCGGACGATTAGACCCCAAAGCTAATTACCTTCGAGTGTTTCCAAACACCGAGCACTTTCAACTGATACAGGCCTATACTTTCCCATAACACGCACTCATTATTCGCGCGGAGGACGAATTATAATCGCTACGCACCAAAACAGTAGACACTGGTGTAAAGGAATTGATGTAGAGCGAGAGAGAGAGAGAGAAGAAGAGTGAGTGGGAGGGGAAGGGGGGGGGGGGGGGGTGGGAGGGGAAGGGGGGAGGGGAGAGGACAAAACAAACATGTACACTTGAATGAACTTTCTATTGTGGACAATGTTTGTTATTTACATTATTAAAAGAGGGGGAGTATGACCAAATCCTGAGAAAAGAAAATCCGCGAATAAAATGAAATTAAGACTTGGGGATGAGAAGAAGAAGAAAGAAAAAAACAAGTAAATCATGAATCAAAGTTACGGACTGAATATTATGATATTTTCTAATTATTTTCTTGAGAGAGGGTGAATAAGAGACTATATACTACAATGTAATACAGTATTATACAAGTAGAGAATGGCGTGAACACAGACCCAATTTACATACTTCAATTGTACGATAGAAAAATAAGTCTCGAAGAAGAAAATATGAGGACCATACCTGAGAACATAGAATTTTCAGAGAGGGAAAGGGGAAGAGAGAGAGAGAAAGTGAGTAAGCTGAGAGAGAGTATGCGAGGGAGGGGGAGGGGATAGAATGATACGCTTGCATGATGATAATTGCATCTTCAATTGAAGGGGTGGGGACAGTGATTAATACTTGGAGTCGCAGCATGCGTGCACATTAAGGCTAGCAGCCTATATAATAGCCCGCATCTTCAGCCACTGACTCAGACGCCGAGAGAAGGGGCTCGCTCGCTTGCCAGTCAAAACTTGAGACACGAGATCGGGGTCGAGGATTCCTCCACTCATCCAAGACTCATCATCGAGACACCCCTCCGGGTGAGGTGACAATATAAACGTAACATCTTCCGCAATCATCCGCAACGGCTGTTTTCTTTAAAAAGGAGATAATAATACTCCTTCCTCGCACTAAGAAGGCATCTCTTCCTTCCGATGGTTCAACAACTTAGCAACATCTTTCGACTTGTACAAAGTGTTTGCAACCAACGTATTTTTTTGGCTTCGCAAGCATCAACGACTGATTATAAAAACTGTGGTTGTTCATCTATTGACTTTGGGGGCCTCTTCTTATTAGCGTCTTCAAAATCACGAGTGGGCCAATGACATTTTCTTTCCAACCGACATTAACTTTCGAAAGTCTCTTACTTTTCGTTTGACTCATATTTTTCCTTCAAAATGCAAGGTGAGGCGATTTCACATGAACCCGCCATCTGATGGAGGTCAAGCCAGTGAACAGGTGACACTATAATAAGTAACGTTACTACAAAAACGATCAATGTTTGTATAACTCACAGAACTAGAACGAGAAGGAACTTATAAAAAAACCGGATCATTAAACAACATATAAATTATACAAAGACATCTGCGATAATGACGGGCGAGACACTAAGCCCGACGTCGTCAATCGGCCTGTCTAGTGGCATCACAGGCCCGACGCGGGTATCGGTCCCTAAAGCCACTTCCCCGATCCGCGGTACCTCACCACCAGGCCACCACCACCATAACCACCACGCCCATGGCGGCCGCTCCTCCTCCTTCGCCATCCACGAGCTCCTGGGGCTCGGCCGTCAGCAGCAGGAGTCGTCGCGATCGTCGCCGGGCCACAAGGCGAGGGACGCCATGATCGCACCACCCCGTCCGCTCATCTCGCCGTTTATGGCAGCCGCGGCGGCGGCAGCGGCTGCTGGCCACCACGTGCACCCGGCCGCCGCCATCGGAAGCGTGGCGGCGTCGCAGGGCCTGCCTGCCGCCTTCCACCCTTCCACCGCCTCGCTGTACTTCGCGGCTGCAGCCAAGGCATCGATGGGTTATGATCACGCCGCGCTGGCCGCGCTGGCGATGCACAGCAGCTTCGTTCAGCAGGCTCAGAGCCCCACTGGATTGCCACCACTCTCAATCTCAGATGCAAGAAGCGGTGAGTACAAGCAACAACAAAAAAGAAGAATCGTTTTAATTAATTATATCCATGTACAAGTTATATACCTTTTGACAGGGTATTTTCAATCGTTCCAATTACGACATATAAGGGACCTATACCTTTTAAGGAATTAACATTTCAAGAATCTTGCATTCACATATTCATCACAGAATATACAAATTTGAAGTGTCCATGGCTTGAAAAATCTCTTTAAATGTAACACATGAAAATAATGTAGCCAGTATATTATGCAAACCATGTAAATTATAATATACAAATATTAGATGAAATGTCATAATTAATATTTAAAAGAGAACATTTCAATTTAAATCTTAGTTAAAATTGCTAACATGATGATGATGATGATGATAATTATGATGATGATGATGATGATGATCACGATAATGACGATGATTATGGTAATGATGATGATAACGACAAGGACGACGACGACGATGGTGATTATAAATGTTGTATATGGTGGGGTGGCGATGTCGATGATGATTTTAAAAAAAATCATATAGCGCATAAGCATGTCAAAGACATTCGAATATATATACATTTTTTTAAAGAAATGATTCTATGAGTTATTTTACTTGATTCATTAAAATGATCCATAACGTGATAAAATGTTATAATTTTTCAAACAAAAGTGATATTTGAGACTTCAAACATAACTATACCAATACCATTGTAAGATTCTTCCGGATGATGTTTGACAGTTTCATGGAAAAGAACATTGTTTACTAAAATAGTGAATGGGTACACATCTACGTCAGACCAAGGAGGATATTAGAAAGGCTTTCTAATACCTCCTTGGTCAGACTTATCACCTCCTGCATGCATTTTGATTATTTATGACTACAGACGAAATGCGTTCCAGGACGCTTTTCATTCAATCATAAATATCTCCATACTTATGGAAACATTTGAACAATCCAAACCCATTTCATTCTTCTGTTACCATGTTACCACAAGCCAAACAATAAGTACGAGAGAAAATATGAAAGCTCCAAGTGATTTTGGTTGAATTTGACACAGTTAAGTACGCCTTATCATTATTAATGTATAATACACAATAAGGCCTATTAATGAATATAACATTTTATTGCAGAAGTTTTAAAATATAATTATATTACATTTGAAACATTATTGGTTTTTTTTATGGGCTTTTGGCCATAACCTATACCAAATTCACAATGTTATGGAGCGACACTCACTATAACAAGCCAAGTGTTACCAAGTCATGGTTAATGGCCTGACCATGACAGACAGTTATCTCACATGCAATATTTATTTATGGGTAATTGTTTGATTATAATGCATTGCAGTATACTTATTACCAAATCATATCTTATCATATCGTATTTTTACAAGAGTTGTTGCACAGAAAGTAATGTTTAATCAATTGATTACTGATGATATCGTTCAATATTATTGTTAAAATCATCTTTTGTACTTTTTTTGGTAATATATCCGAATTTCACAAATTGTCAAGGAAGATGACAATTTCGCATCAATTTCAGAATGCATTTTAAGATATCTAAATGTTAATTATTACCAGAATAGCGGACAAATAATTATTTGTATTTTGATATTCCAAGAAATTCAAAGAAAATAATTATTATAAAGCTCGATTATGCACGGGGAAAAAAACAACGTCCATCCCAATGATTGAGAATGCCATGCATGTTGTAGCAAGTATCAAACATCCAATTGTCTTTATTATCATTAGTTAATACATACAGTACATAAGAACAATTATTTGACAATAAACAAACCAAAAACATTTAATGTTTGCATTGACATCGGTTTTAAATGGGATAACCTTGAGCATGCCACACAAGTCATACACATACGTCTTTCTCGCGCCCCCAAAGAAGATATTGTTTTTGACGAATGGTGATCGCGATCGTGATTGATGTCATCGGTTAATAAGGGTCACACCAAATAATTGAAATCGGTGCACAAATATTTGTCTCAATTGTCCCAAATAATTGATTGTCCCTATAATTGATTGGTACAATTTATTTTTTCTCATCGTCCTACATATTATATTATTGATAAGCACACATTATGTCCCCAAATGTAATCGTTCCAATCCATCAGTCCTATATATACATAATATGAAATAAAAAGAATAAGATAGATTAGTTGTGATTTGCACTCGATCTAGATGATTTAATAAGAACAACCTTAGGGCGAGTTGAACATGTAGAACGCTACATAAAGGCCGGTGGCCCTGAAGCAGGGGGATCGAAATTATCGAATAAAACTTGTTAAAAAAATAGTTTTAACAATAATGAGTTCTAATTATTTTTCGGACAGGCTATGCGTTTACTTTTACTTTTACTTTTACAGATATACGTGGGCCCCGTTGCAGAAAGAGATGCAATCGATTGTAACTTACAATCGATTGTATCGCTTTCTGCAACGGGGCCCAGATTTTGTTTACCATCACTGGCATATTGATGGGGTGGGTGGGGTTAGTGTCTCTTTATATAAACTAAGTGGGGTGAAGGCTTCATCCCAAGAATAAAATCAAAATATTGTATATAGGGGCGTAAGATTATCGGTACTCCTTTCTATCAAGTGACGTATACATATACATTTTTCATGTCTCACCCTAACCCTAGGGTCCACACTGTGGGAGGTAGGAGGAGTATACCTTCCACACATCGCAAAACCATCTATTTTTTCGTCAAGCTTTAATTTTGGTTTCGCTCGTATTCCAATTGGCCACCCTCCCCCTCTGTTAGCTATACCCCACTTTCACAGTTGCACATTATATATTTTTGCGAGACATTATGACTTACTTTACCCACCTGATCGAACCAAAATCGCTTGCAATGCTGCGGCACGGGTCACACCCCCCCCCCCCGCCTTGGCAACCCCCCCCCCCCCCCACCCTCTTTTTGCTTCTCCACTGCAATAGTATAGTTTTATCTTATTGATGGGCGATGTTGGGATTAGTAATAGTTGGTGTGAGCTATATACACTACCACTTATTAATATGTTTCCTATCTTATCAAATCAGTGCTGGTAACGATGATTTGGAAGGGGGCACGCCCCCCCCCCCCCTTGGCAACCCCTCCCCTTATTTTAGCTACACCACCGTAGTGCATGGGCATTGTGTTATATTATTGATGGTCGATGTGGGGATTAGTTAGTGCGAGCTATAGACATTACCACTTATTACCATGGTTACAGTACTATGTTTCCCGTCTTATCAAATCAACACAGGTTGCTATATATGCTTTGAAAGGGGGCACGCCCCTCCCCCTTGGTAACCCCACCCCTCGTTTTACCTGCACCGTTGCATGGGTATTGTGTTATGTATTATTGATGGTCGATGTGGGAATTAGTTAGTGCGAGCTAGACATTACCGTCTTATTACTCATGTTTCCAGTATTATCAAATCAACACCTATGCTTTGAAAGGGGTGCACGCCCCTCCCCCCTTGGCAACCCCCTTATTTTTAGCTACATCACTGCATGGGTATTGTGTTATATTATTGATGGTCGATGTGGGGATTAGTTCGGTGCGAGCTAGACATTACCGCTTATTACCCAGCCTGATCGATGGGCGGAGGAAATCACTACCCCGTCTCAAGAGGAATCACGGCAGTGCCTTTGTGAAAATGATTTTTATTTCTTAGCCTTTCTTTCAGTTTCAGTCACCGAACCCGCCATGTTCTATGGAAAAGACTAAGCTATATAATTTGTACCTGTAAAATGTGGCAATGAAAAGGGAAAAAAAACATACACTCTGACAATGGTTGAAACAAGTTTATAAAGCAAAAGGAAAAGAAAAACGGATCGAGAACGCATACTGTTTTGAAATTTTAAAGAGAAAACAAACACAGAAAAAAAACGACATCCAAACAAACACAAAAATATAGAATATTGAAGTTATTTATTTGGCTAGCTTTTCTCCACAATTGTACAAGATAAAACAATTATTGTGGTGATTTCTCCCTTTCTCTATCAGGCTCTTTTGCTAAATAGTATACAATGAATCGTGTTAAAAGGAGTAGAAGAACTCATCATTATACCGTCAAAAAGATACAAAATTCAGACGCTGATTGACACTATTATATTGGATGTTTTCACGGTAAAGCTTGTCATGAAAACATGAATGTTTAGACTGTCAGAGTGGCAAAACAACGCATCGCAGTATCAAGAGGTCGGGGACAGGGGGGGGGGGGGGGGAGTCTCCCAACTGCTGATATCCTCGCCCCTTCATTACCATGCCCTTGCGACCCCCCCCCCCAAAATGAATTAAATGTTCTCATCTTGTTTAAATTCTCTGATCAAGATGATGCACTCATGCTTTTTGTGCATTACAAACAAAAGTCTGAGTTATAATGCTGTATTATGTGTTTTTTAAAGGTTATTTATGATATAGAAAAACATTTGGGAAAAAAAAGAAAAAGAAGTCAGATTGATGAAATTATAGCTCAAAACAGAAAGAGTTTAATGGAAATAATTGCGTCCCCCATTTTACTCCCTCTCCCCATCATGCTCACGCCACTGTCTTGCCGTGGTCATTGAAGGATGGGGTAAAGGGTTGACACGCACTGTCGCCGCTAGACCCAAACACCCCTCGGGCTCTGTTGGTTAGCGATGGGTGGAGTAACATGGAACGAGTGGTAGAGATCTAATAGGGTGGTATATAATAATCATCATCGATATGAATCAATGGATAGGACAACCCCCTTGAAATACTGTAAACCGTTGAGGAAACGGCTGTCATCTTAGTACTCCAATAGTAGAGTTGGCAAGTCGATATAGAATGGATAGATCGAACAGATAAGATGATCGGAAAATGTATACAGAAATAATCATATTAATAAGCTACAAGTTATCCTCGAAGTTTGAAACTACGACTTAAATTTTACCTTAAAGGGACTTGGTAACATTGTCCAAATCCTCAAAATCCAATTGAAATTCTAGCGGTTCCCTCATACCTTGTTGTATTCTTATTAACGAAAAAGCATGGGACAGGTTTTGGTTTTTCAAATTTCCCTTTCGTTAAAAAGGTATTTAAGATTGAAGTGTTCAGATGTCAAATTATCCAATGGATCGTCAGAACCGTGTACAAAGTGAGTGCAATGAGTTAGTGATTGTCACCTTGCATTTTTGCTCATTACTCGGCCATATAAAGTCCATTTAACTTGAAAGTTTCACACAACACCCAGTGGACATATCAGATAACAACAATATACATTGTATCAACCACTCATCGCTTTTTGCACATGTCAACAAAGTTATTAAGTTCTCTCCGTGTGAACGACATTATTATAAAGAATGAAATAATTGTAAGGTCGGAAATATTAGTTAAAGATCAGAATATGGTAAGGTACTCGGAAGTTGATCGGAAAATATATAGAAAATAATCAGAATGAACGTAAGATCATTTTGTAACCATGGTAACTATAGGCTAGTTTAAGCCAGTGTGTATTTCGGACCCTGCGCCAGGCGTTCATAAGATGGCACCGCTCGTCTGATCTATATACGAATCCGAACAGCATGTTAAGTAAATGTGGAGATATGAATATTATCAGAATGTTGGATCGACTTGGTAGATTTATACCTCTTTCAGATGAATTAAACGTTCGCTGAAGTGTATACCGTATAGTATAGGCTGCTGATTCAATTCAAGCTGTGTTTATTAGAGGTTCATCCATCAATTGGTATAGTTGTAATAATGACTGTTTATCTCGCCAAACTAGACTCACTAGACTCGCCTTTTTTTTTGGATAAGGGAATGGAACCACACCGACTTCCAATAATACTAGTGTTACTTGTACCTAATATGATTTTTAAGACTCTTGACTTTCGTAGGGAAACTATAATCCGTCAATCACATTGACTCTTCTCCGCATGAGGTGCATGGCATTTCTGATATTCACGGCCACTTGTCAATCAATGTTATTATCACCACGAACTATAAGTGATATGGTCTATAAACAAGCCAACTTATATGATTTCTGGACGCCAATATACATTTAGTTTGTTTTCTTTGTATTATTTTGTTCATGTTAAGTTGGTATAACAATTTATAGCTACAGTAGTATTATTTCAATATTCTCATATTATTGCAATCCTCTTAAAAGTGGCGCCTAATTATGATCTGGTTTAATGTTACACCCAACATACACATCAACTTAAACAATCAAAATGTATTACGTATTGAAATAGTTAGGTATGATAGCACACAAAGATAGATAAAGCTGTCGGACAAACCACATCCAACCAAATCAAAACCTAAACCAACTAATACCAGACCACAAGTCAAAGAATACGAATGTCCCTTATATTACTGACGATGCTTCATACAGGTCGACACAGTCACAATTTATTACCTAGTCGTATACCAGATAACGAATGAAAATTAACGCCCCAATACGTGTCCAAAAGTTGACAGTAAATAGAGTCAATTGAATTACATACAGTATACCCCAAATTACATATCACCATCATCCTCACCATCAAGACATAGTATTAAGAGGGAAATATACACATACATATAGGAAATGAATAAAATGAAGCTGTTTTATTTCGCCTGGCACCCAAACCGCATCTCTAATGCCAAATTAAATCAGACACTAACTAATGAAAAGAAGGCGAACAAAAAGTATAATAAAATATAGAAAATAAGGGCGGGAAAAATTGGAAAGGGGACGCATAAAGCGTGCATGTTCGCGCATCAACCTGTCAGCATTACTGCAGACAACACAATTAATTATTTCGGTCGTCTGATCCGCGAAGCACACGTGAAGTCACGTGATAGTTTGACAGACACTGCATGGGTGGGCGCCAAAAATTATTGGATTATTGCGCGATACGACCAACACCGTTTCTGATACATGTTATAAGGTCTTGTTCGTGTACCCGATATTTGATGTTTCAATTTTTCTGCATGGTGACTTTTTAATATTGACCCTTAGGGCGTAATGAACGTGATGAATATGGAATACATATATATAATATATATATTTACATTATTATAATCTAACTGGATTATCTTCTGCCAACAAATATGGAAACGTCTTTTTTTGTAGGAAGTCAGCGTCTGTTTATGATGATAGCCTGACATACTATATACTTATATAACCACGCGTGATTTATTAACACACTTCGGAATTAATCATGTTGGAAAAAAACCCATATATGATCTAACTTCTTGCAAATTAAATAAGTCTCTCAAAGTAACAATTTTTAACTGGCCCGTGAAAGGTCTCTTTTTAAATATCTGAAATCATTAGAAAAAGACCTTGATATATCAGTTTCGTCGAAATCTAGTTTTTGATCGATCAATAACTATTCTGTATAACTAAAAGAAAAACATGGATTGAAACATGAACCGTTGCATTCGTCCACCATATATATATAGAACTAAAATAATACGGTTACTGTATGATAATAACAATCATCTTTTCGCAGTATTGATTATAATATATACGAGGCACATGCACATTCGAAAATGGTATTGAAAAAAATCCTTTGATATAAAGTATTTTCGTATACGGTCGCTCAGTGGGTATACACTACTCACAACAAGTAAGTACCCCCTAGCATTTTTTCATATATCTCAAAAAGTATTTCACCGATTTTGATCATTCAAACGGTAATGGATGCGCAATTTTCTTACGCACAATGTGAATGGTGAATGGTTGCCATAGCATTACGTTTTCATCATCAAAAAATGAATTTTCTAAAACAAAGGGCAAAAAAAAAGTTGCACTTTCAGTTTTATGTGGCATAGTGGGTACATTTTGTACACGAGTAAGCTTTTGAAAACTGGTTCCACTGTGAACAATGCAGCAGTAGTAGTGAATTACATAACAGATTAGTGAATTAGGTCAACTCCAATAAAGATGAAAACAGGACATGACTTCGGCCATTCTAATCCCCAACAATTTCATATTGAAAGGCCTATTGTTTTCGAAAAATGCATGCTTTTGAAAAATGGTGTCACTAAGAACAATGCAGCAGTAGTAGTGGATTACATAATAGATTTGTGTGTCGGGTAATCTTCAATAAAGATGTTTACTCGCATACAAAATGTACCCACTATGCCACATAAAACTGAAAGTGCAACTTTTTTTGTTTGCACTTTGCTTTAGAAAATTCATTTTGTTCATGATGAAAACGTAATGCTATGGCAACCATTTACCATTCACATTGTGCGTAAGAAAATTGCGCATCCATTACCGTTTGAATGATCAAAATCGGTGAATTAATTTTTGAGAATTATGAAAAATGCTAGGGGGGTACTTACTTTTTGTGAGCAGTGTATATAGGAGCACCGGTCCAGCCGGTTGAAGTTGCAGGTTCTTTGCCCAATGTATCTTTGCTCATATTTTGTGTATGCATATAGTTTGTTAGAACTGATGATTGGTTTACATTATGAAAAATGTTGATGTATAAATTGAAAATAAAAGCAATTACTAACACAAAAATAAATTTTGTTTAGATCCGAAAATCAGGCTCTCATAAAGTAATAATCATACTTAGTAAAAATACTTTACAAATAGTTCATAAATGCCAGCAAAATGTTGCCATACAAACCTAGTCATTGATAAACTATGAAAAACAAAGTGTTCAGCTTTTTACGGGTACACACACAAAACAAGACAAACACTACAATCACAAATGACGAGAAATTTCAAAATGCACAAACTTAATGTATGGTTTCAGTTTTCATTGTGCATGCATAATATCTAGTTTTACACATTCATGTAAACTTTATTTCTTTTGTACAATGTCATATAATTGACATTTCGATGGTGATGAAAATAAGCTGAACTGAACTAACAAAAACTAAATGCACATTTTAAAAACGTTATATTTGTTTAAACATTCAGTAACGTGTCGTTTATTGGCTTGTTATGTGCGGAAAGATGTCGAACGCATCCTTATGTATACGAAAATCAAAACGAAGCGTTCGAGAAACTGTATATTTTGTTATTTTTTCCTCCCTTGTGCTTGCATCTTCTTTAAACATTTAATCTTTTTTTTTCTTCTCCTGTCCTCCTTGCGAGAAAATATCGACCGTAGCCACTGCGCAAATCTGATTTAGGGTCGTGCACGCTAATATCGGGATTAGTTTAATTATCTACATGTTAGCACTCGCCAAACGAGAGTACCCTCACCGCATAACATGATCACCAATCTAATTATTATGATTGCACTGAGTGGGGGGCTATTAAGAGCTCTTTCACTACCGGGGGCATATGAGAGTGTTTAAGGCCCGGTCACATATCACCGGATAGCGTAAACGGGTGCCCGACGAATAGAAACTCTGCAAAATCAAATTATCCGGTGGCGAAAGTCGTCTCCATTGCTCAATGCACAAACATTCCGCCGGATTTCTAGAACAACGTACATCGCCTGACAGGGAATGGACAAGAACTGCATACGAACGGAGACGAACGGATTGAAAATTGTACTCTCCGTCGGGCATCCGCTTAAAAGCTATCCAGTGAAATGTGACCGGTCATTTAGTCATTGCATGTTCTTTAGTATGATTTGGTATTCCGTAGGTTGAGGCCAACGTAATAATGATTTTGTTGACGGAGCGCGCGGTCAGGTATACGGCCGTACGGTACGGTCCGCAACGGAAGAAAAAAACACATCACACGTCTACGTATAGACGAAAAGTCATATGAACTTTATAATAATGTTTATTAGACTAAGCTTATAC
This sequence comes from Echinarachnius parma, assembly GCA_037951105.1. Lineage (NCBI taxonomy): Eukaryota > Metazoa > Echinodermata > Echinoidea > Clypeasteroida > Echinarachniidae > Echinarachnius > Echinarachnius parma. The sequence goes on along the minus strand of JBAMJV010005577.1, from coordinate 17,127 downwards.
AATTATGTATATATCAACTTTAAATATCAGTCACCTTTGAATAAGGAATCACAAAAGTTAAAGATTATATAAGTAAGCTAATATGTTATGTTGAAAAACAAATTCATCAAACAAGGGTACATTATTTTTCAATGTTGAACAATATATTTATTAGTATACACCGTATGACATGACTAGGACTTTATAAGGTATTCCGATGAAACGACGGATAATAAACGTTAAAAATAAAGTTTGAAGTTACAGTAACACAATAGAGAGGTCTTTTTTCACGCGCACTATCAAATAAAAATGTACCTCATTCTACTTACGAATACTTTAAAATAAAAACGGAAAGACACTTTCAGAAAAAAAACTTGTTGTAAACAAGTTTGATTTCGGTAATATTCATATATCCGGTCGAATCACAGTGCTAGTTCACAAGAATATTTATTTATTCAGTTCAAGTAAATCCGTCGTGATATTATCATCGTAGGGCGCTTTTCAAAAAGTTAATGCACTGGGAGGCGTCATTATTATTATACGGTACGCACACCGCGCGTACTGTATAGTTTCGCGAGTTGCGCAAAGTTGCGCTAAGTTGCGCGAGTGTCGCGTTTCTACACGATTCCGCCCGTAGTTTTGAAAGACAATCATGATGACTATCTTGTTCGTATTCCCGACTTTCACAACTCAATGATTTTAAGTTTAGATAAGACATTAATATTGGTTATGCGTTTGCGACAGACCTTCTTTTCATGCAGTTCCGCATCCCTTTTGGATTCCGTTACCTGAACTTTACTAATATAAACTGTAAAAAATAACTTATTTCTGATAAACTATTCTTGAATCTTGAGTGTTAGTGTTTGTTTTAATGCAACGTTAAAACAAAGTTAAAGTACATAACCTTTAATTTGGCCTTTTAAATAAGCGTGGAACACATCCAATAATCACCATGATTTAGTATTATTAGTATCTGAATTTAGCAGTGATCAACTAAGAACATTATCTGATGTTTGCAACAACAAAAAATATGTATATCAGGATATCAGTAGCTACAATAGTTCCCAATTGTTTCGAAACAATTTCTTGATGGCATTTTATATAGTGCAAGAACCCCACAATGACTTTAAGCGCTCGGCTATAGATCTGTAACACCACTAACAGCCAATACGATATATTGCCGGGACAATTTCGCCCAATTACCCACACCTCCCGGCCAAGACATTTTATGCCACTGAAACATGTCACGTTAATTCGATTCTCTTCGACCAGGCTTGTTATTGAATTAGCTTCGAACTTGGATGTTGGAAAAGTATAAAACTCTGAAGTAAAAAAGTATAATCATTATATCGGCGGTAAAAGAGAACAGTGGCCTTATACCTGAGGAAAAGAGATGAGGTGAAGATGAGGAGGACAATGAAATGGAGGAGGATGAAGAAGAAGAAGTAGAGAGAAAGAATGAGAAAGAGACGGGTGGTTCTAGGCCTAGTTTAATCTTGCTTCTTTAACTTCTAAGACTTAAAATTTAGATTTACTATCACTCTCTTAAGTCGCACTTGGATTTAAAAATTAAGTCATATGGACTTTTAAATAATTAATAGAGCAGATTGGGGTAAGGCATTCGACTGAGAAAGAAAGAAAATGAAAGAGGGAAAGAGAACGATCTTCCGTAACCATGATTACAAATACTACTTTAAAGGAGATGGGAAGAGAGGAGGAGAGAGGAGGAGAGAGATGATGACAGTGGGATGGGGGAAGGATGAAGAGAAAATAAGAGTAAGTGATACCGCGAGTTATACGGTGAGGCGAACTATATATCTCGGCAAGCAGAGTATAGGAGTCGGTTCACTAGCGGATGAAATAACAGTATTAGAAATCGACTGGGTGGCGAGGTGACGCGCGCAACCCGATAGCGCGTAGAGCCACTTGTAGCGAATTTAGGATGCGCTAATCCGCGTAACCAGCTGAATCCGCGGCTCAAGTTCGCGCTAATTCTTTCCTCTGTCTCTCCTTTTATTTTATTAGTTTGCGCCGGAAACTGCATGGCAAAGCCTTTCTCGGCTGATATCTAGGTTAAACCAACTTGGCCTGATGTTCTGTCCCAAAGTTTCACGGAAGTGCAATTCTGCAACTTTAATAAAGGTGTACTATATTATAGGCGTATAAGCTGGAGCCCATTTTAGTGAATGTATTTATTAGCTAATCCAATTCCGCCTTCTTCTATTTTATTTTGCGTGGGAATCTGGCAAAACCGCTGTGGACTGGTATAGTTCCGTCATCTTGCATGGCCTGTGCATGCTGTCCCAAAGTTTCATGGAAGCGCAATGCTGCAGCCTTGAGTGGCACAGCGGTCATGTGGCACAACGGTAGAGCGTCCGTGGGTTCGAACCCCCGCTGGGTCATACCGACGACCATTATAAAAAAATAAAATAACAAATTATGGTACTTACTGCCTTCTAGCCAGGCGCTCGACGCTAGAAGAGCAGTCCGATAGTGAATAAAAAAAAGTACCTTACTTATCATTATAGGCTTATATGATTATAATATGGAGCCAATTTTAGCGAATGTATTAATAATCAATATATTTTGCAATGAATTACAACTTTAAAATCGATTCCAACTCTTTCTGAAGAGGGGCAAACAAAGGTCTAGTACTATGTTGTATTATATGCAATAGGTTGTTCGAGGGTCAAAATCCGTGGTATATAGCTTTCTGCATGTTTTGAAAGGTGAGATTTAAAGACGCATAATAAGAGAGCTTTCAAGATTAATTGAACCACTGGAATCGGACTGTACGAATTGACAGGACAGTATAAACGATATTCATGTTTTTCCGTCAGAGTTTCAAACGAAGCCTCTGTGATTGCCCGTGGCAAACCCAGTCGAAACTGGATGGATAGAGTTTCGGAAATGGAAGAAACGAACTAATTGGCGTACCGTACGCATTATTCCATTTTGAATTTTTTGCTTCATCTCCAACGACGCAGTGATAAAGGTTCGATTCTGACTAGCTCGCGAATCGCGAGCGATCGCGACCATCAGCGTGATTTTGAAGTCATGATGAGAAAAATTGAGGTTTGATTAAAATGATACGTACTGTATGTAGTAAACGGCTTCTGTTGCTGCATGCTTTTGCTTTAATAGTGACTTTATACTGATTAAACGAGACAGATATAAGTACAGTTGCTTTCTTGTTGCGGAAACGTTTTGTAGCTAAAGAATTAGAATAGATATTATGCAGATTAGATGAAAAAAAATGCTGCGCGATTTCGGTTTCAGTAAGGCAATTTAGAAAATTAGCCCTCGCGCGACGAGCACACATCCCAAATGTGCGCGGACGGGGGGCGGGACTGCGCTGGCGGCGTGAAAGCGATATGGTACCTCCCAAGTGGTGCGGTGGGAATATAGATGGCGGGAAAAGAAATTTGGCGGGAAAGAAACAGTAGCTAGCTCTGAGCCTTCCAGGTGAATCAATCACCGCACTCGTGACTCGAGCAAAATCACTCCTATAATTTATATCGGCCGCATTTTTCTTTCTTCCTTTGGTCCCCTTTTATTTCTATTAGTTTAACTAGCTCCTTTCTTTGACATTTCCCCCCGATTTATTTCAACCCTTCTTCCATTTGTTTTGTGTAACTGAGGCGGAAGAGAATGAAATGGAGATAGATAGAGGGGGGGGGGGGGGGGGGTGAGAGGATATGGATGAAAAACATAATTTTCTATCACATTTACTGTATTTAACTCTATAGCTAATTTTTTTCCTATTTACTACCTGTCTTGTTTCGTATAATTTAATCCTTTTCATGACGAGTTGACTATTAATAAGTATTGAGAGGAGAGGAGAAGAGAGGAAAGGAAATGGGAGGGAGATTATTTTGCCGGCAAAATGTATAACGTTACGTTAATTAGTCTGCATTGTCACAACCAGCCGTGTATACAATATTCCAATTTGCCACTCGCCATTTCTTGCACCAAACACAGTTTTTCTCCTCTACTCCCTGCACATTCCCACCCTTTTCCCATATAATTTCACGATTAGTTAAAACTGAGAGGAGAAAGAACGGAACTTAGAGGGAGATGATTTTGCCTGCAAATGTCACGTTACGTTCTGAAGTATTCGTGCATTACAACCAGCTACGATACAATATTCCAATTTACCACTCGTATTAAACGCATGTTTCTTCCTTTTTTCCACCACATTCCCGTATTCCCGTATCTTTTTAAACGATGAATTATAATTGAGAGGAGAGGAGGGGAGAGGAGAGGAGAGGAGGGGAGAGGAGAGGAGAGGAGAGGAGAGAAAAAGAAAATGGGGGGAGGGGGGGAGGGGGAGGGTGGGGGATTAGCAATTTTGTTTTGCGAATGTAACGTTACATTCATGAGTCTTCATGTCACAACCAGCTATATCATGTACAATATTCCAATTTGCGCCGCTCATATCAGGCGCTGCTCCCCGGGGACGCTATATGGAATCGCATGAAAATAGGACTAATTTGATACATGCTCGGAAAACAAAATAGGGAGAATCAGCTCAAAGGAAGATGGATAAACGGATTAATTACAGTACACATCTCGTCCGGAGAGAACAGACCGGTTTGATGGTAGGGTATACATGGCAAGAAATCTCGGCGCAATAATGTCATTTTTAAAATGTTGTATTATATAATAATATATGAGCAGTTAAGTTTGCTCTAGGAAATAGACCAAGAAAATCGTTTATCGGGCTGAAGCGTACGCCTGCCAAGTAAAAATAAAAAGGGAAAACAAAATTAAAACAAATTCCCATTTTCGAATAATTATGAATATCATCTGGTTGAGATTATTTAAACGAAATAAGTAGTTTTTAAGACAACGCGATTATTTATAAATCACATTTTTTAATACGCACACAAATTGTCAAAATATCAAAGGTTTTCATAATTATGAATAATCATCTAATTGAAAAGAAAAGAACAGTATTACAGTTGTAAGACAATACAACTAATCTTTTAATTTGTATTAATATTTCAACATTTATTTTGATTCTTTTCCATTTTTGCAGATATTCTGGTCGAAGATAATTCTGAAAGAGGCAGTATTTTCAGCCAGCATTCCCCATCTTCGGGAAAGAAGAAGCGAAAGAAGAGGCGCCACAGGTACGTGTTTCAATTTTTGTTAAAGGGACTTAGTAACATTGTCCAAATCCTCAAAATAAAATTTTAATTCTATAGCGGTTCCCTCATACCTTGTTGTATTCGTATTAACAATACAATCATGGGACCGGTTTCGGTTTTTCAAATTTCCCTTTCGTTACAAAGATATGTACAATTGAAGTGTTCAGATAAGAAAAATTCAGGTGGAGTTTTGAAACCGTGTACAAAGTGAGTGCAGTGAGTTAGTGAATATCACTTTGCATTTTCGCTCATTACTTGGCCATGCAATGTCCATTTGACTTGAAATTTTCACACAATACCCTGTGGACATATGAGATAACAACAATATACATTGCATTAACCCTTCATCACTTTTTGCACATGTCAACACAGTTACTAGATCCCTTTACAGATGCTCGAGATATGACGTAACTGATTTTAAAATACTGAGCTATTTTTAAAGTGATCCATTACCGTTATATTTTCCCCACAAAGTAATATTTAAAACTTAAATCATAATTATACCAATTTCATTGTAAGATGCTAGAGAATGATATGTGAGATTTTCATAGAAAAGGAATAATGTTAAACGTGTAGTGAAAACAGAGAAAATTAATGTCTTATTTTATCCCGATCGTTCGTGTGAAGTATCCGAATTGGATATTATGGACGATTGAGTATCCAAAGTCGTTACCTTTTATTACGGTCGAAAGCGTCCGATAGACGCTTTCAATTTCAATCTTAAATATCGCCACAATTAGAGAGACATTTGAAAAATCAAAACCCATTTCACTCTTCTGCTACCATAAGCCATAAACATTTTGGTTGAATTTTTACAAAGTTTAAGGATTACTTTTAATAAAATGTCTTTCTAATTATGGAGACATTATTTTCAATTGTAGTCAAAATCAATAGGCAAGATGATTATGCGCTAAAATATGACATAAATGTGCATTTTGCTGCGTAAATTTTGCGTTATTGTGCTATGAAACTATCACACATCATTCAGAATAATAATACAACGATACTGTTTGAAGTCTCAAATTTAACTTTCGGAAAAACTGTATGAAGTTAATAACGAATCACTTTAAGGTTTGTTTAAATGATGTGTGTATTAATTGTTCTTTCTATAAAGTATGTAATATATCTATTATGTATTTATTTATTCATGTGTCTGTTTTTTAAAATTTTAAACAGTGTATAGTGTCGTAGTTCAAGAGTGTGTACGTTTGTTGGTATGTTAGTGTGTCTGTGTGTGTGTTTTTAACGTTTGTTTGTGAAAAGTAATATAGAGGACGGAAAAGGGGAGAAAAAGGAAGAAAGACTAATTTGATTTCAAAATTAATTTTGAAGTTCAAATTAAATGCATGGCTTACACCGACACTGCATGATTGATTATATTGGGGGTTTTTTTTCTGTCGAACTAAGGGAATTAATAAAAATGTAATATTGTTTCCTAATTCTCAGCACCGTAATTATCCCGATTTGTTTGCCGGGGAATAGTTGAACAGTGGTCCCGATTTGCAAAACAAATTGATAATTGATGAAATTACACACCACTTTGGAAGGCATTAAAGGGGCAGTATACATTATTTATTATTTTTTGAGCGCTAAAGAGGAGGTAAGATTGAAGGAAAACTGCATGTCTTAATAAATAAATACTAATATTTTAAAAGATAATATAGTATATATTTCTTTGATTTGAGAACGTCGTTTCAGAAATACAAATCTTATGATTCTATTAGCTCGTCAAAAACAATGTGTAAGTATTGTCATTAACATGTTCATTATTAACAGAATCTTAAAAGCAGAAACTAAAAACGAATTACTATTAAATTCCCTTTTTGTTTTGTATATAAGGTTTCTATTCACCATATTCGGGTTAGTAAACAAAATTCGATTTAAGTAAAAATGTTGATTCGCAAACCACAACAAAATTTCCCCCGTGAAAACACACTTAGTATTAAAAAAAAAAAAAGACTTCAGATAAATTGTCTCTTAATTTGTAGCAAAACTGGCGTGTCCCTTTAATCTTTGATCAATCTGAACCTGAAGGCCGGAAGACGAAGTAGCTGGAGGTTAAAGGTTATAGTCGCTCGAGTCTGATCCATCAGACTCAAGGTTTCTTCCATATAGATATCCTTTATTTTACTCTCCTGAAATTAATACAAATCACATTTATCCCCTTTTTACTTAAATAAAACATAAAGTAAGTTTTGTTAAACACTTACATTATACTTTAAAGTGTCAAATGTACAATATGGTTTATAATTTTGTTCTGCTTTTTGGATATAACTTTTCTTGGGTACACCCCTTTCACAACATTGTATATATTGACCTGAATTTTATAGATACTTATAAAGACACTTGTCTTAGTTTTTATTATATTAGTCTTAGACACCTTATTTTGTTTTGTCCGGAGTTGAATATAGAATCATATTGATACTTAAATGCACATTATTATCTTTTAATCTTCCGTACAGTCTCACTGCAACATTGTTTCTGTATATACGATCCTTTATAATACACTAATTAGTAGCTGCATTTTAGTATAATTTATATACTATTCAAAGTACTAATTGAATCCCAAATGTATGATTTTGAACAATTAATAGGTGATCATCATGATCATTATTCGCAACTATTATGATTAGGTCTGAATTAGCGCGATTATAATATATAACAACCTAATTATTCAAATACGGAATCATCAATAACCATCGTATAAACAAGTAGGCTATACTACCCAATTAGTACGGTCTGTTTGTTTCTTCAATGTGATAATTACAGTATTTATATCTAATTGGGATATTTTATTATCCCACGAGGAGTCTTTATAATCAGCCTGCTTTCAACCGATTTCTTGATCATTATTTTACTTTTTTTTCATTTAGATTTCATGTTATCATTTCCACGACACGGATAGATTATAACATTGATCAGTATATTGATTGGGCTTTGGTCCACAAGTTTTGATTACATAATCTGTTAGGACTACATCAATACCCCTAGGCAGGAATTATGAATTTTCTTTTAAATTAGTTATTAGTTCAATATCATACAAAAACAATATCTTCACTCAAGACAATAGTAACACACAACGCAGAACTGTACGCAAACACACATACGCGCACATACACACACACACACACAAACACATACACGCACCCACACGCACGCACGCACGCACACACACACACACACACACACACACACACACACACACACACACACACACACACACACGCACACACGCACACACACGCACGCACGCACACACGCACACACACACACACACACACACACACACACACACACACATACACACACACATACACACATACACACACACACACACACACACACACACGCACACACGCACACACGCACACACACACACATACGCACACACGGATAAGCGTTCTCTCTGTCCCCTCCTATCTCACTTTTGAACATTTTCTAAATTCGTTTTCGTTGTGATATATATTATTATGATCAAAGTTTTAATATAAAAAAGTATATATGAAATAAGAATAAAGAACATCAAGAAAAGAAATTGAGGAATGCAATGGAAAGGGAACAAAAATCTAATGAATTATAATGAGGAGTAGAGAATAAAAGCTATAAACCAATTATGTATACCGTGATAAGGTAATGGCACTTTCTCCGACAATAGCTAGACAGAGTGGCCCCACTGAGCGCATTGGCATGGCGCACCAAATATGTTTTTTGTGCAATGCTCTCCCCCGGTGCATGGCCTCCGCACATTCTAGCTCCCAAATTAGATAATGAATAAATGAAATTAAAAGACGTCTTAATTTGCTGTGATTGCCATATAGCGTGGTTATAACGGAGGTATAACGGTACGGTCCAAGGCTGTACACTGCGTTTGGGGACATGTATAACATAAAGAAGAAAATTGTAATACGCATGGAAGTTGAGCTGTATACAGTTTAAGTGGCTACGCATGCATGCATCTTTTGAATGGTATAATGCATTATTGGGAGGGAAATTGTCGATTAAAAGAACTTGATTAGGTCTCGTTATAGACGGATGAGATTTGCAAAGGGAAATCAAATTTCCCTGATGCTTCCATCATGAAGAGTAAAATTTGGAAACTTTGAGTGACGTTGACGTGGCTTAAAATAGAAGTAATTGTACGTAGTAGAAGATGTAGTAGGCTAATCTGAAAGAAAATTATGTATGAAATAAAGCAGGAGAAGACATTTTATATAAGATTAAATCAAGATGAAATAACTTTATCGATGTAACAAAAATAATATTCATTTTTTTGGGTCAAGACTGTCTTCCCATGTTTTATTAATAGTCAATATATTCCTTTCTCTGCAGTATTGATATAGTTTAGCCTAATAGAATGTCTTATACAATCAAGACTGCTGTTGCTTCTCATAATCACTGATATGAAGTTCATTGAAGTGTAACGGGTTGTATGAGGGGAGAAGCGGAGTCGGCGTCGGCTGGCGGCGGAGGCGCGAGGTTCGGCGTCTTCTTCTTCTTCTTCTTCTTCTTCTTCTTTCTTCTTCCTTCTTCTTCTCTTCTCTTCTTCTTCTCTTCTTCTTCTTTCTTCTTCTCTTCTTCTTCTTCTTCTTCTTCTTCTTCTTCTTCTTCTTCTTCTTCTTCTTCTTCTTCTGCTTCTTTCTTCTTCTTCTTCTTCTTCTTCTTCTTCTTCTTCTTCTTCTTCCTTCCTCCTCCCCTCCTCAACCTCCTCCTCCTCCTCCGCCTCCTCCTCTTCTTTAAAAAAAAACTTCTTCTCCCTCTTCCCCTTCGTATTCTTCCTCACGGTCTTCTTCTAAATAATTTGCCTCATTTAGATAATATATAATAACAAATGTGCAGATATAATACACGATTCTTCTTCCGATGTTCTCCTCTGTTCATAATTTTTATTATAAAATCTTTCTTGTTGTTCTTCAGTTCTTCTTCTCATATTAAATGTCTTCTTCTTGTTTGTATGTGCTTCGTCAGTAATAGCTCTCGCTTTAATATTTCCTTGACCGACGCATGTTACACGGATGATTGAACGGTCATGTACGTTAATTACTTAATACCATGAGTGGCGAATTAAGGAGGATATTCGAAAAATATAACCATATTTTGATTCTTTAAATGACGCACAGGGGGTCCCTTTACACGAATATCAGCAAATTCACACATAAGTGCATTGCTATAGCTAGAAATACGGGCAAGCCATCGAGGACTGCCCCCGTGGCGGTCTCGCGTGAATAGGGGTCGATGTCACCCGGGCAGCCAGGGTATGGCACGGCGGCATGTACCGCGCAAGTTTGTAGTAGGGTCCATGCTTACACAGAGCCAAATTAGCGCCCGAGTCGCGGGTTCAGTCACAACGAAGCTATACGGCCATCTGTCATCGGGGTGCATGCATGGAGTAACAAGAAAAATGATTGCCCGCCTCCCGACCCAGTGGTGTAGCTACAGGGGGGGGGGGGGGGGGAGGGGGCGTGCTGCAAGAGAGGCTGCCCCCAATAATTTGACAAAAACAATTAAAAAATGTAAGGGGAAAATCTGTGGAAAATAAAGAAATACATAAGGAGTGCCCCCCCAAACAGCCCGACCACGCTACGCCACTGCCCCCAACACTATACCCCCCCCCCCCCCACCACCCGGATACATTCCCTTCCTTTCACGCCTTCCATGTCCCTCTGCTTCCCCCATTCCCCCCGGGGGAGGGGACATCTAGGAATTCATCAAAATTCGATACCTTAAATTTGAGTGATTACTTGTTGTACGGCAATCATGAATAAAGCCGGTGTTCGTTTACGCTCTGCGCCGCAAGTCGCCCGTAGACCCCCCGCAGAATGTCATAGCGCTAATCGTTTAGCGAATATAATATTGCATTCGTTGGGGACCGATTGGTAGGCGCTAATCGGGATAATTTGGTGGCGTGCATGGCGCGGAATGAAAGAAAATGAAAGAAAAAGCAGCGAGGAAATTAAATAACATACCTATGTGATTTGTCCGATGTCAGTTTGAATAATGAGACAGCAAAACAAAATATGCATTTTATTAAAGTGAAACAGTAAAGTGTCTAACTCCACACAAATTACTTGGAGCTTCCACATTATTTTCTCTTCTACCGTGTTGTTTGGCTTATGGTAAGAGAAAAATCAAATAGGGTTAGATTTTTAAAAATGCCCCTTTAGTATGACGATATCTATCATTGATAATCATTCAGCTCAAAAGCGTTTTTAATGAACGGTCATAAACCTCATACACGTTATACAGTAATTTGTTGTAAAAGCTGACGCAAATTTTCGCTTTTTTAACTAGGAAAGCAGTGTTCTTTTTCAATGAAACTTTCACACATCATTCGGACATATCTTACAATGATTTGGGTATAGGATTGAAGTCTCAAATGTAATTTGGGGCAATATCTGACACTTTACAGGTGCACCTTTAAGATGAAGCAGCTTGTTTGCATACGAGATTAAATCCAAGTTTATGACAAATTTCCTCCCCGACATTGCAAACAAATTTGCAAATTAAAGTCTTCCTTTTTGGGACACTATTAATCAAATAATATGCATGGGTCTTTGTTTTGACTTAAAAGTTTTGTTTTCTTTGTACGTATATGATAACATAATTATAGTATCATACAATTTTTATTTCCCGAACGTCATGCAGGGACCAATCTTCAAGATGACATAATATTTGTGTGATATTGTCTTATAATCTCTTTCTCCTTTACATGCATCAATACAAAACATATTTAAAAAAATCAGTTTTGATATCGATAAGTCCGATTTAGTCATGTGACATTAATTTTTCGTAAACAACTGTTGTCTGAACTTCTTTCCCCTCTCATGTGGTACAGCCCTTCATCTAATGATCTTGTTTGATGTATTTCTACATCATGCACACACAGAACAATGTTCACCTCTTTATTTGAGAAGTCGTTCAACGAGGCCCATTACCCGGATGTTAACGCCATAGGACATTTTGGCGCGAAAGACTGATCTTCCGAAGGATAGAGTTATAGAGAATTAGTTATGTTCATTGTCGTTATTGTCTTATTTTCTTGTCCTTGACTGTATTACAATAAAATAATGTTGATATCCTCCCTGCCTCCACACACAGAACGATCTTCACCTCATACCAGCTGGAGGAACTCGATAAATCGTTCAACGAGGCTCATTACCCGGATGTTTACGCCAGAGAGTTGCTGGCGCTGAAGACCGACCTCCCAGAAGACCGGATTCAGGTAAATAGAACAGCAATAATTTGATGCAATTGATTTCAAATCACTCAAATCCCTTTCATTTATTTCCATATTGTTCGTGAAAGATTGACATAGCCGCGGTATAACTGGTTATGGTGGTGGTGGTGATGGGAGTAGTAGTTGTGGTGGTGGTGGTGGTGGGGAGGTGGTGGTGATGGGAGTAGTAGTTGTGGTGGTGGTGGTGGTGGGGAGGTGGTGGTGATGGGAGTAGTAGTTGTGGTGGTGGTGGTTGGGGTAGGGGGCTTTATAGGACTGATGATTTTCATAAGGTTTAGGAGATCTTTCCCCGGTGGGGTGGGGTTAGGAAGGTTAAAAGGAATGCAATCAACGTGCTCATCCGTACATTCAGTCAACTTTATATTTTCCCATATTTATAATTCCCAAAGTAAATTTAGATTCTTGATGGAGCTAATTCGTTTCAACACAATGCCTGAAAAATAGGACACTCCTGGGGTCCTACAATGCATGTACATGGCAACTCTATGAATATTCTAAAATATGTATCACGGAAACGGGTTAGAAGTTATTCCGCAACTGAGCAAAGGGCCAATTCAATTCAGAAGGCATGAAAGTAGCCTTTGTTTTAAGCATTTCAAACGCAGCCTGGGTCTAAAGCGCCATAAAGTTATCTCAAAAGTAGCCTTAGGTCCAGACTCAAGAGCACCAATTATATCAACAGTAGCCTTGGGTCCAGGCTCATGAATACCAATTATTTTCAAACATTGCCAGGGCATGGATCGCCAATTTATTCTACAAGTAGCCCAACTGTTGACCTCAAGTGCCAATTAACTATGGGCTATAGGCGATTGAATGATGACAAACAATCGAGAGCAAAAACAACGAGCAGTAAACAATTTATAGAAAACAAATAGGCCTAGGCTATTTCCCCTTATTTCCCCCATAAGCCCCATATATTTACATCTCTCTAAACAACGCTCGACCCACTTCAGGTGACCTTCACGTACAGTTGAACCATGTGTATAGTGGCCACCTAATGGGAAACAAGAAAAGGGGCCACTGTATAAACAGGTGACATCTACAGACAGGTTCCATTACGATGTTTTAGATGCATGGGATCACATATTATATATTATAATAGTCACTATAAACAGGTGGAATGCTAGTATAGACAGGTTACCACTAATATAGGTTGGCTGCTATAGACAGGTGGTCACTGTGACAGGTTTGACTCTATGGCAAGGTGCCATACTTATCTAAAATTACATTAGCTTACAGTAACTGCTGCTTAGATTACGTATACTATAGCGGTGTTCTTGATCATCTTTTTTGCACTAAGTCTTAGTGTTCGTACAATAATCGCACACCCCGCAATAAAGTTATACACAATTCATGCACAAGTATAAAATAAGTATGAATATTTGTTATTTTCTCGTTATTTCGATAATACGAAGTGATTGCATGGATACATTTTCTTTTTCTTTTGTTTGCATCGTATTGTTCCCGAGTTATTGTTTTGACGATCTAATGCTGATGTTAACATAGCCAAAATAAAAACATTTCAATAAAATGCTTCGACGCACGATCTTTTCTATCATTTTACTGACACATATTTTATTTTCACAAAGATACAATTTGTTAAATTTCCAGCATGATAATTCAATTTTCAATTTTCACACATCGAACGATAAGAGAAAACAAAAATGTCCCCTTTTTTATGGGGGGGGGGGGGGGGGGGGGGCGGGCGGGCGGTTACAGCGTTGGAAGGAATAATATGATTGCAAATAAACCCGTCTCCTATTGGCGTTTTAGTTCTCTAATTACTAAAAACACATTGTTTTTTATCTTCAAATGATATCAGTTTTATTCGATGCCAATAAAGAACGAAAAAGTGACATTATGAGAAAGATTTCTATTGCACGAAATGTGAATAATACATAACATTACGAAATCATAATAAAACTATACAATTAACAAACAAACAAAAACGAGTTCGCTCGAATTTGCAAAAAGGTCGAAGGCTCTTTTATTCTGATCAGTAAGATCGAAGTTTGTTGACACTGGATGCCTGCCATTGGAGTAACGGCTAGCGAGTGAGACGGCAAAACAAAATGGAAGGAGCTACTGTATTGTATTATCGTCTATAGGCTCAATTATTATACGCGATAATTGACTAGACCTTGTCCGGCGTTCGTTCGTACGTGCCGACAAGCGTGTATCGCCCCGTGTTCGGACCGTTTGCACACCTAATTGTCGTACGCAAATAGGCACTGATTGGGTACGGCGTGTAATTGGCATAGAGTAATATGAATTACCGTATTGGCATTATATTGGGCAATATGAATTACTCTATTGACACGCAGTCAGTAATGTAATGTAATGTAAATTGCTCCATGGTGATTGGCCATGCATTCATTCATTCATTTACACACTTCTGATTTGACTTTGAGGGAATGACGGAAAATATGGCTTTCATTAATTCAATGAAAAAACAATCGGTTAACACCCCTTGTATTTAATAGGGGAGAGGGAGTGGGGGGGGGGGGGGGGGGGGGGCAAATAAGAGAAGCGTAATACTGATGGAGAATTACATTTAATGTATAGAGAATCTGTTTTATACGCTATGGACATCATAGACAACAACAAATTCTTGATATTGACTTTTTAGGGATTTGTTTGCATTCATCGTAAGTTTATAACTATTACGTCTCCTTTTAATACGTGATTCGGAGTTAATACAAATAATTATGTTCACCATTGTCGTTATTTCACTTGAATCTTGAAAACATTTATTTGTTTATCAAGAAATAATAGAATAGTCTGTATTTTCATTATGTTTATGTTCATTATGTTTATTTTAATATAACAATATACTCTGACTACTTCATCTATATACAATCTTTATAGTTTTTTATGCGCGTTTTGTAATAAGGTCCAATAATGACGATATTTTACGTTTAAAAAAAAACGAGAAAAACTAGCAAACTAGTACGATATGAATTAGAAATAAGAACTCATGCTTCGTGACCATGCATTAGATCACTTGCTTACACATTTATGAGCCTGTTCCTTATTAACTTTTCGGGGAGAATTCGTGTATGACTTGCATCTTCTGTTAATAATTATAGGCTTCATAATTTTTTGTTCATGCAGTCTATTATACAAAAAGCTGTCAAAAAACGTCGTGTTCGTATCAAGCAAAACCAATAACGTAATTAAATTTAACCGAAGTTTGATTTCTTTTCCTTAATTTTTTACCCTTTCTCGTGGATTACCTTTAATCAAATTAGTGTTTCTTAATTTGCACCGTTAGGGACATCTCTTGGCAATCGTCACAGTTTGACTTGGTGACATCATCATTGGGTTCACACTTTGCTCCAAGAATCGAGGGCAATCAACATCTTCCCTCAAGTTAAATTTGTTTGGTCGAAAAGCTCAATTCTAGAGATGGATTGCAGTTTATTTTGGGCCTTGATATGGCCAACGCATTCGCCCATTCTTTAAACCCTGTCAGATTATAGTTCCCAATTAAAACTTTGTCTCATGCTAATGATTAAACAGGTGAGAGTGAAATTGTACGTTTATTACCACCTAGATGATCTAAACTATATAATGTATTCAGTGAAAATGGCTGGAAATAAATTTAAAGTAATCCATTAATAAACTTTGTCAAATTCAACCAAAATCACTTGGAACTTTCACATTACTAATCTTTTACCTTGTTGTTTTGCTTTTGGTAACAGAAGAATGAAATGGGTTTTTGATTAGTTAAATTTTCTCCGTAATTTATAGAAAGCATGATAAGTTTATGGTTGAATGAAAAACATTCCAGGAACTATTTTGATTGTAGTCAACATCAGTGGGCAGTATTGGTATAACGTTCTGACATCGAATATCACTTTGTTCACTAGGTAAACAGTGTTTTTGTTTCTTTTATGAAACCATCACACATCATTCAGAAGAATCTTGCCATGTATTCGTATTTCTCAAAAACTATCATTACTTTTGGACACATCTTATGAAGTTAATGGGACACTATAGTTGACAACAGTGAAGAAGTAGCTTGTTTAATCAATATACAAACCCTCCATGTATTTCCCATGCATATTTCTTGTTCTGTCGTGTGTGGGACCCACGATCGTGATATCAAATATGAAAGACCCTATCAGGCAGCTTGTCTATACCTGGATTTGCCCTCTACTCTGTGTATTAGTGTTGACAATCCCTCATGTCATAGGCATACATGGCAGAGATAAATCACCGCGCGTGCTCGACCGCGGGGACAGCGAATTGTTGAAGTCTCGACAACCTCATCGTCAACCAGTGCATCAAAGATAAACTCGCCTTGATGGCGTAGCCGAAATTTACCAAGGCACGAGGGGGGGGGGGGGGGGGGGGGGGGGCAAGGATTTTTAAAAGAGGTGCAGTTTGTGGGAGAAATAAAACAATACAAAATAATAATATCTCTTCAGTGGCGTAACCATTGTTAACCGCAGACAAGGGGGGAGAAAGCGGGGTGGGGGAGAGGGGCAAGGAATCTGATTAAGGAGGGGGCCAGCTTTTTGCCAAATTATAAACATAAATTATGTTATAAGCATTTCTTTACTTACATTTTTACATTTCCTGCCAGAGTGGGGGAGTGGGAAGCAACAATTGCCCTCAAAATATTGTTTAATGTATTTCTGTACTTAATTAAAAAAAATCTCCAACATGGAAAAATCAATATTAGTGCAGCATGTGCAGGAGGTGGGGTGGTGGGGGGGGGGTGGGGGGGGGTAAATCACCACCCCCTTGCCCCCC